>REGO01000094.1:519909-547765 GCA_010120015.1 Rhombomys opimus
TCTCTCTCTCTCTCTCTCTCTCTCTCTCTCTCTCTCTCTCTCTGTGTGTGTGTGTGTGTGTGTGTGTGTGTGTGTGTGTGTGTGTGTGTGTTTGGCTATGTGTACATGAGTGCAGGTGACCGTAGAGTCGAGAAGATGTTAGGTCTGCTGGAGCTGAAGTTACCAGCAAGTATGAGCCGCTTGGCCTGGGTGCCGAGAACTAAACTTGAACCCTCTGTAAGAGCAGGACGCTCTCTTAACTGCTGAGCCAGCACTCCAGCCCTTAGATTTATTTTAATTACTAATAAGTCTGAGTTTTCCTCACTCATCTCAAACTGAGTTTCTAGGTACTATGATTTTTCTCCCTGGGTGTTCTCCTTTGTGCCTTCAAATTAAAATTTTAGTTTTTCCTGAGCTAAGGGCAGATATTCTGCTCAATAGTGTACATATTTTGTTTTATATTTTTTAGCAATTTTATAGTTAACCTGCTTCCTTCTCTATCCTTCTCCTAACAAAGTACACAAATATGTGAGGGAGATAGACGGTAGGTAAAATGCTTGCCTTGTAACAGTGGCTACATCCTCAGGACCCAGGCCAAAGAGCAAAGCTCCAGGCTAATGCCACTTGTTTATGATCCCCATGCTGGAGATGCTAAGACACCCATCCTGATTGGCTGGAGTGGCTGGAGATGCAAAGACACCCATCCTGATTGGCTGGAGTGGCCTGAACGATGGGTGTTTGTATGCTCTCATTCGGTCAAGTAGCAGCCTAAGTGACCCGCCTGCTCACAGTGCTCCTTTGGTCCCCCCACGGCATGGACGTTCAAAGACACGGCCATCTCACTGCCCTCAAGTGGTCTGGCTTGCTCTTGACAAAGTTTCCACCAGTCCACTCCCTTTGTCTTCCCCCTTGCTACCTCCCAGATGTTCTCAGGTGTCGTGCTGACCAGATGGCTTTGCTCTTATTCCCTCCCACTCCTGTACTCTCATCTCTTTTGATGTGGACTAAACTCATATGCTGGGCTCCTGAACACTGAGCATGATCCAGGTCCTGGCTGGAAGAGGCATTAGGTCAGGGAGGAGAAGGATGTGAGAGTGACAGACAGAAATTCTTCCTCATGCTCTTACTTAAGAGGAAATAACAAGAAGTTGTTTGAAAACAAGGAAAAATGCTTTCACCAGCCACTGGATCTCTCATCAGCTCGATCTTAGATGTCCTAGTCTCTAAAACCATGAACATTTAACTGTTTTTCACTTTGTATCCCAGCTGTAGCCTCCTCTCAACCCCATCCTCCTTCTCTCCCTCTTCTTCATCCATGGCCCTCCAACAGTCCACTGATAGGTGCTGTCCTCCTCCCCTTCCACCTGACCCTAACCTATCAGGCCTCATCAGGACTGTCTGCATTGTCTTCCTCTGTGGCCTGGTAAGGCTGTACCCCCTCAGGGAGAGGTGATCAAAGAGCCAGCCACTGAGTTCATGTCAGAGACAGTCCCTGTTCTCCTAACTAGGGAACCCACTCAGAGACTAAGCTGCCCTGGGCTACATCTGTGCAGGGGTTCTAGGTTATCTCCATGCATGGTCCTTGGTTGGAGTATCAATCTCAGAAAAGACAACTGTGCCCAGATTTTTTGGTTTTGTTGCTGTCCTTATGGAGCTCTTGTCCCCTCCAGGTCTTTTTATCTCCTGCTTCTTTCATAAGAGTCCCTGCACTCTGCACAAAGTTTGATTATTAATCTAATTTGATATCCTGCTGGGTAGAGTCTTTCAGAAGTCCTCTGTGGTAGGCTCCTGTCTTGTTCCCTGTTTTCTCCCTCTTCCAATGTCCATCCCATTTGCCTTTCTGAGTGAGGATTGATCATCTTACTCAGAGTCCTCCTTCTTGATTAGTTTCTTTAGGTATACAGATTTTAGTATGATTATCCTATTTTATATGTCTAATATACACTATATAAGTTAGTATATACTGTGTGTGTCTTTCTGCTTCTGGGATACCTCATTCAGGATGATTTTTCTAGTTCCCACCATTTGCCTGAATTTTTCATGATCTCCTTGTTTTTAATTGCTGAGTAGTATTCCATTGTGTAAATGTACCACTATTTCTTTATCAATTCCTCAGTTGAGGGACAAGTGGTTTGTTTCCAGGTGCTGGCTATTACAAATAAAGCTGCTACAAACATGGTTGAGCAAATGTCCCTTGTTGTATAGTTGAGCATATTTTGGATATATGCCTAGGAGTGGTATAGTTGGATCTTGAGGTAGCACTACTCCTAATTTTCTGAGAAAGTGCCAGATTGATTTCCAAAGTGGGTGTACAAGTTTACATTCCCACCAGCAATGGAGGAGGGTTCCCCTTTCTCCACATCCTCTCCAGCATCTATTGTCACTTGAGTTTTTGATCTTAGCCATTCTGACGGGTGTAAGATGGAATCACAGGGTCATTTTGATTTGCACTTCCCTGATGACTAAGGACATTGAGCATTTCTTTAAGTGTTTCTCTGCCATTCTATATTCCTCTACAGAGAATTCTCTGTTTAGCTCTGTACCCCATTTTTAATTGTATTGATTGATTTGTTGCTTTTTACCTTCTTGAGTTCTTTATATATACTGGATATTAGCCCTCTGTCAGATATAGGGTGGGTGAAGATCCTTTCCAAGTCTGTAGGCTGTCATTTTGTTCTGACGACAGTGTCCTTTGCTTTACAGAGCTTTTCAGTTTATTGATTGTTGTTCCATTTATTGATTGTTGTTCTTAGAACCTGTGCTCTTGGTGATCTGTTCAGGAAGTTATGGCCTGTGCCAATGAGTTCAAGGCTCTTTCCCACTTTTTCTTCCAACAGATTTAGTGTGTCTGGTATTATGTTGAGGTCTTTGATCCAACTGGACTTTAGTTTTATGCAGGGTGATAAATATGGATCTATTTTGCATTTTTCTACTTGTAGAACATTTAACTGTTATTCCATGCCCTTTAGGGAACTTTCATTAAAGCAGCCCAAACTTACCAATGCACCCCATCTTTTTACATGACTAACCCCCTTGCTTCTTCCTTAAAAATTTTTGTCAACTCACTCAATCAGTTAAATGTGCCCCAAAATCTATTTTAGAATCCCCCTTACACCTCACAGCCTTAGTCAATTTTGTGGGACACAAAGATCGCAGTGTATGCTTTACTTACATAGTCTTTTCCTACTGGAACAGAATTTCTCACATAGCAGATGTGCAATGCGCACACCTGCTCAGTCATTGAGTGTGGAATACCTTGTTTATTTTTGTTCAAGCACCATGGTGGGTGGCTTGCATATATCCTTATTTTTTTCTCAGATTAATCTGACATGGATATATGATTATATTCATTGTGCAGATGAGGAAAATGGGCAACAGAGAAATTACACAACATCTGAAAGGTCACACAGGTGATTCACACTGAGAATTAACACTTAACCATTTTCTTTGCTCCACTCAAACTGGAAGGTGGAGGATTGTGGTGACCTTCATGATAGGGGACATATGAAATGTGGCTGAATAAAGTTGTATAAGTCTGTGGAATAAAACTTAACACAAAGGGAGCAAGCAACTGCCCTCTTCTAGATGCCCCGGCTACTTGGTGAACCCCTCCGTAGGTCTGTTGAAGATCTGCAGTGAAGCAGATACATATGTGTCCCCTTAGATGCAGAGCGGTTCATAGTCTGTGTGTGCACATGCGTTATGCTTGCCTCTCTAGGAAATGTATGCAGTTGTCAATCCGTAGCAGCACACACTTCAGTTGTGCACATATCATCCATCCTCATTCCTTATCTGTGTTTAATTGACACTTGACGAGGTCTTGCTCCTTGTAGAGAAGGCAGATCCTGCAGACCTTCCCTAAGGCAAGTGTGACCCTTTCATCTGATTTGCTCACAGACACACTCTTGCCAATGATGTCGAGAGCATTCCCCGGGCAGGATGTGTCGGGAGAGCTGGGCAAGGGAATGAATTCCTTTCCACACTTGAGTGTGAGACACCCTTAGGCCACCCTGGGTCAAGGAAGGGAGATGAAGAAGCATGTGACATTCCTGACCCCCTTTCATCCAGAGACCCAGGAAGGACGGTGCTGTGGAGTATGAGATGTGTGTGTTCACACAGTCAGGTGTATGTTGAGCACTCAGGGAAAACTGAGCTGTGCCCCGGACACAGGGAGAGTGCCCTGTGATGTGGGAGTCATGAAAAATCCTGTCCAGAAAAGACAACTTACACAAGCCTGCCAGCTTGAGATAGACAGAAATTAGGAAAAAGCATGAACATCATCCAATATCAAACTACAAACATTCAGTCTAGGGAGTGTCCCTTAAGCTTGGAAATGCATCCATAATGGCTCAAAAGAAAAGTCTTCGAGATTACAAAGTAGAGGACTCGAGTGATTTCAAGTACAAGAAATGATTTGAGCAATGAAAAAGGTTTAAAAAAAATATGTTTGCCTGAGAATAAATCCATCTGCCAGCTAGTGGAGAAATTATGTGACATTTGAGAGTCTGTAAGGAAAATGAACCACCCCATTTCCCCAATTGTCAAGGGCCCATGAGTATGTTGTCCCCATACAGACAAAGCGCTTATCTTACTTTCCTATTGGGAATGTTCTGAAATGTGTTCCCAAATACTTCACCTCAAGAATCATTTCCATGTGGCTTCCCCGGGAAGCAGTTGGAATGAAGCAGTGATGTCACGTCTGATGCTTATTAAAACTGTTAATGAAGCATTAGCTCATTGCAGAGCCTCAAATGTTCTGCCAGTCCTAAGCCAAGTGTGAGCATTTCAAAAAGCAAGTAGGTGTTTCTCTGATGACTGATTCCTAAGGTAGGTCTCCTGAGACTTTGAAGACATTCAGACCACATCAATGGCACCCCAAATTGCAGCTGTGAGAGTCATGCGTTGAAGCTTATTAATGTTCTTTAAAAAAAATAGGGTCAATTGTGGTTCTTCTTTCCTGTCTTACCTGTGGCTATAAGGAGAGGGAATACAGAATTCGGAAAACTCTAGGATGAAAATAAAGGGACACAAACAAACATCTGTGAGTACTTCATTGGGGTGCAGTTACAAAGCAGTGAATCAATGCATCCTCAGCTCACTAATGCAACCTCTTCCCCCCCTTCCAAGACAACATTTTTCTGTGGAGCCCAGGCTATGCTAGAACTCACACTGTAGACCAGGCTAGCCTTGAACTCACAGCTATCCATCTGCCTCTGACTCTAGAATGCTGGGATTAACGGTGGGTGCCAACACTGCCCAGTAATATTTTATTTCAAGAGATACTGTAGTTTGCTTGTATGTTTTGGTCAAAGAGACTTTCCTAATTGGAGCCTATACGTGCTCATTTTCCTGCTCACGGGGTGGAGAAACCCTCAAACCTGCCTGTTGAGGTGGGGAGTCACACAAAGCACAGCCCTGCACGCCCACACCACCACCTGAGTTCAGGTCTCAGGGCAAGGTCCCGAAGTGTACAGGACTGGTGAAATCGAGTCGTAGTGACTGATGGGAGGAAACCTCGGGATTTGATTTTCTAATCAAGGTGCAGTTAAAAGCAGGCTTTAAAATATGCTTCACCTTTGAAAACTGAGGTGAAGACAATGGCATACATGACAATAACTACCCCCTTGGAAACTAATATGGTCCAGGTTCTTAGGTCTTCTCCTAGAGAGATTTTTTTTGGATGCATATTCTGTGTGTCTCTGTGTTGGGGGGTTATAATTATGTTATATTTTAAATTATAACCTCCCCAATTAAAAACATACGTAAAAAGCTGAGCCTTGAAGGACAGATGACACTTCAAATGGCAAATACCTATTTATAATGTGTCTTTCTTGTTCCTTGCAGACCAGAAGGTAAATGCCGCAGGTCCTCTGCAAGGAATTCTTCAGTCCCTCCCACGGTGATAGCCAGCGCTGCCGACCATAATCTTCTGTCTTTTTCGAAAACACTTGCGACAACGAGGTGGACCTCTGGCCATGGGCTGTGTCATTTACTCCTCTTGGAGTTGGATCTGGCTGGGTAACAGGTTCTCACATGCAGACAGAGGCAGCAGGGGTAGTGACACTTTCAGCCAAGGCTGTAGGAGCAGGTATCCCTCCTCCTCCTCTGTGGCCCCTGTCGTTTCTACCATGTGCCCATGAGATGGCAGAGACACATGATAGAATGAACCTGGGTATCCTATTCCTTATGTCAAGAACCACCTGCTAATCAGAATTTAGGACTATATTCTACTGAATTGAAACCTCCAGTTATCACAAAAATATCTTAACTCATAACACTAATGATTAAGAAAGTGATGACAATCTTTTGCCGAAGACGACGAAGTATCAACCCTTCTGGTGCTGTCCAGAAGGATTTTCTCCTGCAGTGCCTTGGGTCTTTGCCCGCCATCCTACCGACACCTTTAATATGGACTGGTCATTGTTTGCAACAGGACTCAATTCCAATGGGATAAAATTCTATTTTCTGCTTCCTTTGTTCAGAATTTACAGCCAAGAGGGCAATACCATCACAGTGTGTTAAGCAGGAGTTGCCTTTTCTGGGATCCTATGCATCTGTTCTGCCAGCATTGGGTTTATCTAGGTGTGTATGTGTGTGTGTGTGTGTGTGTAATTATACTTCCTCCAGCCAGGACCAGGGCTTCCCATTCCTACCCCAAGTTCCCTAGAATTAGAAGAGTTTTCAGGCTTGACATGGAGTGAAAGATTATTGCCCTCTGTTGTTTTGGTGACACCACCAGTCAACCAGACTCAGCACACACTTGAAGAATGCCTTAACAAAATTTCATCACTACTGTCAGAGAAAAAAACTGTGGCAAATGAGTGTGCTTCAAATTTATGTATTGGATAAACAAAATGTATATATGAAATGATTTGGACATTGCTTAGGGTGCTAGTGACATTTATGAGGCTTATGAGTATTGAAGGGCCCTGGCAATGTGGCCCCAAGTCTAACTGTTAAATAGCACAGATATGCAGCCTTGTAGACCAGCATTTAATAGGCGACAACTATCTCCCAGGGTTAGTTGGGGTAGACTTGCAACCACAACATACTTGCAAGGATGGTTTCATATTTTAAAGTAATTCCCTGTGTGATTTAATAAAAAAAAAAATACATGGAGACAAGAAAAAAAATCAAAGGGATCAGGTTGGTCAAAGGAGGCAGGGATGAGCCGGGGATATTAAGAGTAGATAAAGAACCTCACCAGCAGCGCTCTAACACCTTACATAATTTTAAATTTTTCTGTTGGACTCTCAAATTTACCAATGGAATGTTACTACTACCAATTATGAAAGGGGTCTGTTGGTCTTACAGGTTATAAATTTCTGGGCAAATTGATTAAACCAGAATGATCCCATGGGGAATTCTGTGTTGGGGGAATCTTCAAATTACATTTTCTCAGCTATATAAAGCACTTTTAAAATAACAATTTACGTTACACAAGACACTAGAGGGTTTTTTTGTTTGTTTTTTTCAGGGTTTTTTTGTTGTTGTTTTGTTTTGTTTTTTTACAATTAATTTAACCATGAACCAAAACAAGTAATACCTTCCCTGTCTTCCACCCCCAACATTCACATTTATCCCTCCAGACTGGTGTGACTTTGAAAAACGTGTTTCCTACACACAGCTTCTCTTCAGAATAGTCTATTTGGGTAGTGTGTGATCTCTGAGAAATGTCCTGTGACCGCTTTTTGACCCACTGACACAGCTGTAGGCGTACCATTTTCCCCACTACAATGATCTGGATAGCATTTCAAATACTCAGAGTCACAGCCTTTATTGTCTACCAGATGGGCTGTGAAATGTATGCTAATGTTTATAATAGGATTATACAGGCTGTTTATTGTCTGAAAAATAATATGAGCATTATCCTTTATGTTTTTTCTCCCAGTGGGTTTTCCCTTTACTAGGTATTAGGAAGTCTAATTTTGATTAAGTAAATATCAACTTTCAGCTTTACAAATGCTGCTTCATTGAGGCACATACTTTAGTGGTATTAAGGCCAGAAAACAGGAAGAATCAGTCAGATAGAGTAACATACAAAGAGCACCTTCTAATGTAGAACCAGGCATGGCAACTTGAAGTGCATGTTTCATGCTAGAACTGACTATACAGATTCAACTGAAGTCAAATGTGGGATAAAAGTCCATCTGTGTGCCACGAGGGACCCCTGAAACCTACAGAAGAACAAGGCCCGACTACCGGGCACCGGATTGGAAACGCTTGGTGCCTTTGCTTCACATACAGCTATTCTTCCATCCCCTATCTTTTTTTTTTCTAACTTTATTTTCCCACCAAAACATAGGTGCCGAACTTAAGATGTATACTTGAGTGTTTTGGGATCGGATGGCAGGTTGCATGGTGAAGGAATGCAGTGAGCAGTACTGAGGAGGACACTGCTAGAGGCAGATGGACCACTTCCTCATTAGGGATCATTTTGTAGACCCTGACTCACACGTGGCCCAGTCAGGGCCATCAGTGCACTCCATCGATTGACAGTCACTCCTGGGATCCCCTCTCACCTGCAGGACAAATATGCTCAACCTGTCAGACAGAGCTGTTAGGCAGAAAAATGCAATTTACAAGTATGCCCAAGATCTCTGCAGTGAGACTCCCTATAAGGCGAGACGCCACAGCCTGGGTAATGTGAACCATTATGCATTCCGCTTCATCTTTACTGAGGTGTGCTAGAGTCAGAGCTCGAGAGCTGAGAGAATCCAGAGACTCTGATTCTATCAATTCTTTATGGCAAAGATCTTTTGACAGCAGTCAGGCCATGCTGCATGTATCACCTGACTTCTTTGAGGCTGGACACTGCATCTCTATTCTTTTATGTACAACAGACACAAGAGCACATCAGCAAGGACTGAACAGAATGTTTTCCTGAAAGCCCTGACCTCTAGCAAAAGAAAATGAGAAGGGCATTGCAGCTGCTGGAGAAGGTGTCCTCTGTGAGATTCGGCGTTTCTCTCTCATTAAACCATGCCGGCACAGGAGGAAGCGTTGTTTAAATGCCTTCTAGCACAAGCATGTCACAAGCCGGAAAGTGAGACTCATGTTTAAGGTTAAATTTCTAGTAGTGACACCCCCCCCTTAAAAAAAAAGAATAGTAATAAATTCCCCTAGACCTTATATGACTGAGATATAATCGGCATGGAATCATTAGCGATCCACATTTCAGTGCTATTTTAACACAAGGTCTTCGAATTTCAGTCTACATGTACATTTGCCCACTGGATGCATTGCAAGGGGACAGCCGCACCTGTTTGCGAAGCAGCCCTGGGAAATGACCATCCCTTTCACCAGAATGAACTGGTGTGTCAGGTCCACCTCCTTGTGTGCGTTTTGTAGACCACGTTCAAATCTGGCTAGAACAATGATTTATAAATCTAGCTAGTCTGTTTACTACTGCCATTCTCTTCCTCTTATAACCTTTGCTAAAAATTGCATCAACATTTACACATTTAACATCTCGCCTAAGTAGAATCTTATTAAATATTCTGATGATAAGATTATTGCCTTTACATTAATCAGTAGAAAACAGTTTTAAGAAACAGTGTGACAACCTGTTCAGGGGTTCGGGACTTGGAATTGGGTGCAGGGTCAAAGCTGCTGTTTCTCAGCAGAGCGTCCCTGAACATCACCCCGAATAATATGCAGACGAAGCAAGTAATGGCTTAGAGCCAATGGGAACTGTGGGACCTAGTGTGATACAGAAAGGCTCAGCAATAAATGGGTAGCCAGAAGCCTTCAGAGCTTAGCCCTCCAAAGGAGAAAAGAATGAAGCCCTTGGAACGATTTGCAATTCCATTAGAGCCTTAGATCTTATGATAAGATGTAAGGCCACCACCTTACACGGGTAGAGAATGACACTATTATCTACAAGTCCCTGACAAACACATTTTGATTCATGAAATTTCATTTCATGTTAATTCCTGTGAACTTTAAGTCTTTAGGCATTGGCGGAATTGCGCTGCTGAAATCCAGAACATCTCCTGAATCAGCCTAGTGTTTCCAGAGGCCAGCAACCTCCCGGTTTTTTAATTTTCTTTAACTTTTTACCAACCTGCAATTGAGCTACTGAGGAGAATTACAGGATTTGACTCTACAGAGGTACAACTGAACTCCCTGTCAACCTCTGGATGATTGCTCAAGCCTTCACTAGCTTCCCCTAGTCTATGGTTTTATTACTCCTGAGTCCACCTTGATGGCTTGCTTATTTGATCAACTCTCCATATAACTGGTACTTTAGACATATGTAGGTCTATTATTTGACTGCAAGCCAGCATTTGTGTAAGTTGTACTGAAAAAAAAAATGGTACCATACAAAAAGGACAGGCTAATGATGACAGTTACTACTCTGTCCCTTCTTATCGGTGTGCTTAACCTTGGTTGGATTGAGAAAGCTCCTAGGGAGCTTGGCAGGTCGGCTGGGCTCGCAGCAGAGATGGAGTATAATTGGCTCAGAGTGTAGTGTGGGTATCAGGCTTTGAATGCTTCCCCGAGACCCTGATGTACAAACCATCTAAAACGTTCACCATCAGTTTGTTCTAAATATGGCCCCTTAGTCAGGCAGGCACTGTGAATGTGTGTAAAATGAGTGCGCTTTCTCTGCCAACACTCATATGAAGATACATCTGGACTTTTTCTCAAGAGAGGCTTTCTCTATATAGCTCTGGCTATCCTGGCTCAGGCTGGCCTTGAACTCAGAGATCTGCCTGACTGCCTCCCCAGTGCCAGGTTAAAGGCATTCACCTGGCATGACAATAAATTGATTTCTAAATTATTTATCCATCTTAATGGAGTAAATAAAAAAATTCCATCAAACGATATTCTTCTGTGGCTGGCTACTCTGTAACCTTCCAAAGATGGGAAATAATGGCACCTATAACAAATTCTTCTGTATGTTATGTACCACGAAAAGGGTAAGTTATTTTTCCCCAGACAAATGATATTATTTATCAACTGAAATAAAATGTTGTCACCGTATGTATTTTTAGTATTTGTACTTTTTTCTTATAAAATATTGTGGTTTCCATATATTACATTTAATTTTTACATCTACTTACTATATATGGATGAAGTATATCAAAGCATGATGATTTTCCTCTTAGTCTAAGTATTATCTGTTACTTTATCCATCCACTTTCCCTCTTCTCTTTCCAATAACCATATCGTGGATATATTTTCTCCATTGCTCAAAGGTCATAAGGAAATGTTCCAAATGTTTTCTAAGAAAAACCCAGCTCACGTTGTCCAGTATTTTAATGTATTTGTGCATCATTTAAGTCTTCTTCTATTTACACCCAACTACTTATTAGACTATGTCCATTGATTTCTAATAAACATTCTATGTAGGAAACTTTCACTCCAATTGGATTAAGTCGCTTCAGAGTTAGAATCTCCAGACTATACTGCATAAGGCTGGCGTAATAGGCAATAATATGGGCACATTTCTGTCCACTTTACATATTGATAAACTGACAGTGATATTAAATTACCTGCTCAAGGTCCTGTAGATTCATGGATAAGTGAACCAGAGTTTGAACCCAGCAAATGTGACAGCACCACCGAGCCAAACAATAAGACAGGCCACTGGGTTGTTACTAAAACCTAATATTACGGCTTTGGATCCAACCCTAAAAAGCCCTTGGTGGCTCTGGAATATGGATCCCTGGAAGACCAGAGAAATCATTAGAATTGAAGAGAAAGAGAAAGTGGGCTACAATGGCATTTCCACAAAGACTCAACCCGGAGTCTCTCAGAAACTGGTGTGGGTAGTTAACTATGGCAACGCGATAGTTACATGCGATGACTGTTCGCTGGGCACAGCCTCTCTCAGAAAGAAGAGTAGAGGGAATAGCTAAAGGCTGTCATTTTCAGGATCTTGAGACTCAGGCAGTAAGTTCTTTATCCAGAGAAGAACATCACAGCAGCACATCACAGCATTCACACTATCGTATGATACATTTTGTGTCAGTTCTAAGCTGATACAGTGCAGTGATCAACACACAGTTGTTTTGTCCCAAAGACTTCTAAGTAAGCTCACTAAAAGGGAGGCAAGCAAAACCTACCCTGAATGAGACAGCATCTCAGCACTGCTTAGTGAGCTTGGTGACCTGGCTTAGCAGTGCCTGGGCATGCTGAGGATATCACAGGGGAACCTGGACCACTCTGCCACCTGACACCTCCATCAGGCCAATGGGTGCCTGGATCTCTGCCACCAAGGCCCAGCCAACCTCTCTCTAAATAATAGCAAAGCATTTAAATAAACAATAGATTTAAACTAGTGCTAAAATTAAAATACACTGTACTAAGCATTTAAAGGAGAAAGTACATTAACTATATTCCATAGTTATTTTTACTTTTCAGAAGTTAAAAACAGAAGGAGTACTTCTTAATTTTTTTGTGTGAGGACAACATTGCTTAAAAGCCAAACAAGACAAAAGGCACTGCAAGAAAAGAAAACTACAGACCAACATCGCTTTTGCAGCTAAATATTAAAACTGCCAACAAAACACTAGCAAGTCAAATCCAAGAATATATAAAAAGTATTTAGCACTATCATCAAATAAGCTTTACTTGAGGTATGCAAACTATCTCAGCTGTCAAAAGCCTATTACATTAACAGTCTAAAAGAAGGAAAAGATAACATCATATTGCCATACGCAGTAAAAGCATTTGAAGAAATCTGATTGCAATTCATGACAGAAAACTTGGATAAAGGGAACTACCTTTGTTTGATAGAAAAAAAAAATCTTGTAGGTACCAGCAGACTGGATGAGATGCTGGAAAACTTACCACTGAGGTTTGCTTAAAGGCAAAGACATCAAGTCTCACCACTAAGCTTCCAGCATTGTGTCAGAAGTCGTCACTGAGAGAAGGAAATAGAAGATAGACAGAAAAGAAACAACAAAGCTCTGTTTATAGATGGCATGGTTTTATTTAGAAAGGCCATGCCTTCCTTATTAATCAAAAGGCAAGTGGCATTTTGCATGAAAAACACAGTATAATTTGCATGTGTCCCCCAAATAAAATTCAAAGCTATTGCAAAATGTGGACAAGATTTATATAAGTAAAACTATAACATCTCAATGGATAAATCAACAAATTAAATGAACAGATGCTTTGTATGCATACGTATTTTAATATTATTACTTATTGCTACTTATTTTTATTTTTTAATATTAGTTACAGTATCCCAGCTGTATCCTGATCTCTCATTTCCTCCCAATCCCACCCTCCTTCCCTCATCTCCTCCCTGCCCCTTTCCAAGTCCACTGATAGGGGAGGACCTCCTCCCCTTTCATCTGACCCTGGTTTATCAGGTATCTTCAGGACTGGCTGCATAGTCCTCCTTTGTAGCCTGTCAGGGCTGCTCCTCCTTCGGGCGGTGGAGGGGGGGAGATCAAAGAGCCCGGCATTGAGTTCATGTCATAAATAATTCCTGTTCCCCTTATTAGGGTACCCACTTGGATTCTGAGCTACCATGGACTACATCTGAGCAGGGGTTCTAGGTTATATCCATACCTGGTCCTTAGTTGGAGAGACAGTCTCATAAAAGACCCCTGTACTCAGATATATTTGGTCCTTGTGGAGCTCATGATCCCTCTAGGTCTTACTAATTCCCCCTTCTTTCATATGATTCCCTGCACTCTGCCCAAGGTTTGGTTATGAGTCTCAGTATCTGCTTTGATATACTGCTAGGTAGAGTCTTTCAGAGGCCCTCTGAGGTAGGCTCCTGGCCTGTTACTTGTTTTCTCCTTCTTCCAGTGTCCATCCCATTTGTCTTTCTAAGTGAGGATTGATCATCTTATCCCAGGTCCTCTTTCTTGTTTATCTTCTTTAGGTATATAGATTTCAGTATGTTTATCCTATCATATAGGTCTATATATGTGAGTATACATCTCGTGTGTCTTTCTACTTCTGCAATAAATCTTTCAGAATGATCTTTTCTAGATCCCACCATTTGCCTTCAAATTTCATGATTTCCGTGTTTTTAATTGCTGAGTAGTAGTCCATTGTGTAAAAACACCACAATTTCTGTATGCATTCCTCCGTTGATGGACATCTGGGTTGTTTCCAGGTTCTGGCTATTACAAATAAAGCTGCTACAAACATGGTTGAGCAACTGCCCTTGTTGTATAGTTGAGCATATTTTGAAAATATGGATAGGAGTGGTACAGCTGGATCTTGAGGAAGCACTATTCCTAATTGTCTGAGAAAGCACCAGATTGATTTCTAAAGTGGTTGTACCAGTTTACATTCCCACAAGCAATGGAGGAGGGTTCCCCTTTCTGCACAATCTCTCCAGCATGTGTTGTCATTTGAGATTTTAATTTTAGCCATTTTGATGGGTGTAAGGTAAAATCTCAGAGTCCTTTTGATTTGCATGTCTCTGATGGCTAAGGACGTTGAGCATCTTTTTAAGTGTTTCTCTGCCATTCTATATTCCTCTACAGAGAATTCTCTGTTTAGCTCCATACACCATTTTTTAATTGTATTGCTTGATTTATTGCTTTTTAACTTCTTTAGTTCTTTATATATTCTGGATATCAGCCCTCTGTCAGATATAGTGTTGGTGAAGATCCTTTCCCAGTCTGTAGGCTGTCATTTTGTTCTGATGACAGTGTCTTTTGCTTTACAGAAGCTTTTCAGTTTCATGAGGTCCCATTTATTGATTGTTGCTCTTAGAGCCTGTGCTGTTGGTGTTCTGTTCAGGAAGTTGTCTCCTGTGCCAATGAGTTCAATGCTGTTCCCCACTTTTTCTTCTAACCAATTTAGAGTGTCTGGTTTTATATTAAGGTCTTTGATGCACTTGGACTTTAGTTTTGTGCAGGGTGATAAATATGGATCTATGTTCATTTTTCTGCATGTAGATATCCAGTTGGACCAGCACCATTTGTTGAAGATGCTGTCTTTTTTCCATTGAATGGTTTTGGCTTCTTGGTCAAAAATCAAGTATCCATCAGTGTGTGGGTTTATTTCTGGGTCTTCTATTCGGTTCCATTGATCCTCCTTTCTGTTTCTATGACAATACCATGCGGATTTTTTTTTTTTTTTACTATTCCTTTGTAATACAGCTTGAGGTCAGGAATGGAGATACCTCCAGATGATCTGTTGTTCTACAGGATCATTTTGTAAATTCTGGGGGTTTTGTTTCTCCATATGAAGCTGAGAATCTTTCTTTCAAGGTTTGTAAAGAATTGTGTTGGTATTCTGATGGAAATTGCTTTGAATCTGTAGATTGCTTTTGGCAGGATGGCCATTTTCACCATGATAATCCTACCGATCCATTAGCACAGGAGATCTTTCCATCTTCTGATATCTTCTTCAATTTCATTCTTCAGGGACTTGGAAGTTTTCTTCAAACAGGTCTTTCACCTGTTTGATAAAAGTCACCCCAAAGTACTTTATTTTATTAGTGGCTATTGTGAAGGTTGTTGTTTCCCTGATTTCTTTCTTGCCCCTTTTTTCTTGGGTATACAGGAGGTCTTCTGATTTTTTAGAGTTGATTTTGTATCCAACCACTTTGCTGAAGATGTTTATCAGCTGAAGGAGTTCTCTGGTTGAATTTTTGGGGTCACTCATGTATACTATCATATCATCTGCGAAAAGTGAAACTTTGACCTCTTCCTTTCCAATTTGTGTCTCCTTGATCTCCTTTACTTATCTTATTGCTTTAGCTAGGACATCAAGTACTATGTTGAAGAAATATGGAGAGAGTGGGCAGCCTTGCCTTGTCTCTGATTTCAGTGGGATTGATTTAAGTTCCTCTCCATTGAGTTTGATGTTGGCTATAGGCTTGCTGTATATTGCCTGCACTATGTTTAGGTATGTGCCTTATATCCCTGATCTCTCCATGACTTTAAACATGAATGGGTGTTGGATTTTGTCAAATGCTTTTTCAGCATCTAAGGAGATGATCATGTGGTTTTTCTCCTTCCGTTTGTTTATATGGTGGATTGCATTGATGGATTTCCATATGTTGAATCACCCCTGCATGCCTGGGATGAAGCCTACTCGGTCATGGTGGATGATATCTTTGATGTGTTCTTGGATTCGGTTTGCAAGTATTTTTTTTGAGTATTTTTGCATCAATATTTATAAGAGAGATAGGTCTGAAGTTCTCTTTTTTGTTGGGTCTTTGTGTGATTTAGGTATCAAGGCGACTGTGGCTTCATAGAATGAGTTTGGTAATGTTCCTTCTGTTTCTATTTTGTGGAATAGTTAGAAAAGAATTGGAGTTAGCTCTTCTTTGAAGGTCTGGTAGAATTTTGCACTGAATCCATCTGGCCCAGGGCTTTTTTTGGAAGGGAGACTGTTGATGACTACTTCTATTTCTTTGGGAGATATAGGACTATTCAATTTTTCTACCTGATCTTGACTTAATTTCGGTAGATGGAATCTATCAAGAAAAGTGTCCATTTCTTTTAGATTTTCAAATTTTGTGGTATATAGGCTTTTGTGGTAAGACCTAAAGATTGTTTGGATTTCCTCAGTGTCTGTAGTTATGTCCCCATTTTCATTTCTGATTTTGCTGATTGGATAGTTTCTCTCTGCCTTTTAGTTAGTTTGGCTAAGGGTTTGTCTATCTTGTTGATTTTCTCAAAGAACCAGCTCTTGATTTCATTGATTCTTTGAATAGTTTTATTTGTTTCTAATTGATTGATTTCAGCCCTGAGTTTGATTATTTCTAGCCCTCTGCTCCTTTTGGGTGTATTTGCTTCTTTTTTTTTCCCTAGGGCTTTTAATTGGGCCATTAAGTTGCTTGTATGAGATGTTACAAATTTCTTCTTGAAGGCACTTAGTGCTATGAATTTTCCTCTGAGCCCTGCTTCCATTGTGTCCCATAAATTAGGGTATGTTGTACCTTCATTTTCATTGAATTCTAGGAAGTCTTTAATTTCTTTCTTTATTCTTCCTTAACCCAGCTGTCATTGAGCAGCAAGTTGTTCAGTTTCTATGTGTGTGTAGGCATTTTGCTAATTCCATTGTTGTTGAGGTCCAGCTTTAGTCCATGGTGGTCAGATAGAATACAGGGGATTATTTCAATCTTCTTGTATCTGTTGAGGCTTGCTTTGTGACCAACTATATGGTCTATTTTGGAGAAGGTTCCATGAGATGCTGAAAAGAAGGTAGACTCTTTTGTGATTGGGTGAAAAGTTCTGTAGACCTCTATTAGGTCCATTTGAGTTAGGGTCTCTGTAAATGTCTTTATTTCCCTATTTGGCTTCTGTCTAAATGATCTGTCCCTTGGTGACAGTGGGATGTTGAAGTCTCCCACTATTAAGGAGTTGGGATCGATGTGTGATTTAAGTTTTAATAATGTTTCTTTTATGAATGTAGACCTTCTTGTATTTGGAGCATAGATGTTCAGAATTGTGATGTCCTCTTGGTGGATTTTTCCTTTGATGAGAATGTAGTACCCCTCCTCATCTTTTTTGATTAGTTTTGGTTGAAAGTCTTTTTTATTAGATGTTAGGTTGCTACCCCAACTTGTTTTCTGGGTCCATTTGCTTGAAAAACATTTTTCCAGCCCTTTACTCTGAGGTAGTGTTGATCTTTGTTGCAGAGATGTGTTTCTTGGATGCAGCAGAATGTTGGATCCTGTTTCTACACTGTTAGTTTGTGTCTCTTTATTGGAGAGTTGAATCCATTGATGTTGATAGATAACAGTGACCAATCAACATTAGTTCCTTTTATTGTGGAGTTAGTGGTCTTACTGTGATTCATTGCTTGTTTTATTTTAATTTTTGTTGGAAAATTATCCATATGCTATGTTTTCTTGGGTATAGATGTTTTTGTTGGATTGGAGTTTTCCTTCTAGTATCTTCTGTAAGGCTGGTTTGCTGTGTAGATACTGAATAAATCTAGTTTTGTCATGGAATATTTTGTTTTCTCCATCTATGTTGATTGAAAGCTTTGCAGGATATAGTAGTCTGGGTTGGCATCTGCGGTCCCTTAAAGTCTGCATGACACTTGCCCAGGCCCTTCTGCCTTTCATAGTTTCTGATGAGAAGTCTGGTGTGATGCTGATAGCTCTACCTTTATATGTTACTTGGCCTTTTTCCCTAACTGCTTTTAATATTTTTTCGGTTCTGTAGATTTAGTTTTAACTATGATGTGACGTGATGTGTTTCTTTTGTGGTCTAGTCTATTTGGTGTTCTGTAGGCCTCTTGTATGTTTATGGACATCTCTTTAGGTTGGGAAAATTTTCTTCTATGATTTTCTTGAAAATATTTTTGGAAACTTGGCGCCCGGAATCTTTTTTTTTTTTTATCAATTCCTATTATTCTTAGATTTTGTCTTTTCATGGTGTTCTTGATTTCTTGGATATTTTGTATTTGGGACTTTTCTGAGTTTACTTTTTTTTTGAGAGAAGTATCAATTTCGGCGAGTATATCTTCAGCACCAGAGATTCTCTCTTCCATCTTTTGTATTCTGTTGGTGATGCTTACCTTTGTGGTTCCTGATTTTTTTCTCTAAGTTCTCCAGCTCCAGGGTTTTCTCAGTTTGTTTTCTCAGTTTTCTCAGTTTTCTTTATTGATTCTAATTCTGTTTTCATGCCTTGCACCATTTCCTTCATCTGTTTGAATGTTAATTCCTATCTCTTTATGATGGTCTGTATTTTTTTTTGTTCGTTTCTTCTCTACGCGCCACTAATTGTATCTCTACTTGTGCCTCTATTTGTTGGGCTATATTTGCCTGTGTTTCTTTGAGAATTTTGTTCATTTCCTCTTTCTTTGCCTCCACTTGGTTGGCTAAATCTTTGAGAGATTTGTTCATTTCCTCTGTAACTGTCTGTATTTGTATGGCTATTGCTCTGAGAGATTTGTTTGTTTCTTCTTTATGTGCCTCAATAATTGGGTAAGCATATCTTTAAAGTCATTTTCCTGTGTTTCTGATGAATTGGAGTATCCATCAATTTTGGGGGTTGCTTGTGAAGTCATAATGTCCTGATTTATTTTGGATGTGTTCTTTCACCAACCCCTGGCCATTTGCTTATCCACAACCTTCCCTGTTTGTTCCTGGATTCAGCAGTTCAGACTGGTACCTTCTCTCTCCAGCATCTGGAGAATTCTTCAGGAAGCTGAGCAAGGTCCTGTGGCCTCAGTGTGTGCATTGGTGCTTCAGCTGTACCTGTGGGAGGAAAGTCCGTGGGCACAGACGGACAAACGCGAGTGTGTGCATAGAAATGTGCGTGGAAGTGTGCCTCGAGGGAAAAAGTGATAGAGAATGTGAACCCTTGAGTGTGTGGGAGGGGCTCTGCCTTGCAGGCATCTAAGGGGTTACTTGTGCATGCACTGTAGATGTAGCAGGTGCTGATGATAATGGCAACCCAATTTCCTTATGCAAATTCTCTGTATACCTCAGTTGCCTACGGGCCATTGGTATTCGGCTCTGTCTGCGCTCCCAGAGTAATCCTCCTGAACTCCAGTGTTGGACCAGCAGAGCAGGGGCTTCGATGTTCCAAGAATCCCTCTGTTTCCCACAATGGGTATGTGGGAGGGGTCCGATACCTGGCCACTAGTTTAGAAGGACCCTGGATCTCAGGCTCCGAAGGCTCTTGAGGGTGTACTCACTTTCAAGCAGGTCACATCAGCAAGGATCGGGGTATCTGGCTCCCTACTCTCTGGTTTGGACCTGCTTAGTCATATGCAGGAGGACTGACGAGCTCTGCCAGGTCAGTGCTGCTGCAGCCGCCAGGTTAGGAAGTCCAGCTGCAGCTGGAGGCTGGGATGCTGGTCCAGATGCCTTCTAGGAAGTCTTGGGGGCCCTCCACTGTAGTCTTCAGACCTGGGAGGACCGATACCTTGTGTGCCTAGTTTGTTTGGCTGATCTACTGGACTTTGGTGGCTATATAGCCTACCATCTGCCACCAAGGCTTTGAGCAGGCCATACAGTCAGTGGCTGGAAGAATGTGTAGAATTGATATGGCCTCTCCCAGACCTGGGACACAGGGAGGATGGCACAGCAGATCTGGGACTACAAAAGCAGGTACAGCCAGCGCTGCGGACGAGGGGCCAGGAGCCCGTCTCTGCCGCCGCAGTCCCCAGGCCATGAGCTCTGAGCTGAGAATCTCCGTGAGCCAGCTGTGCTGAGGAGGGAGGCCCGAAAAGGGGGAGTGCAGGAAGATCAAACGCTCGTTTCTCTCCTTCCCCAAAGAAGTCCACGGATGACCTGAGACCAAAGGTCTCACCTTGTGCAATATTCCTTCTGGTTCAGAAAGCCTCACCGTCATTTCCCTGGCTTCAGTCGTCCCTCCACTCACCAACTCCAGCGCTTCAGCTTCTCTGCAACTCAGAAACTGTGCGCGCTCGTCGCCGCCATCTTGGATCTCTCAGTATTTTAATTTTTAAAACTAGGACTGACTGTTTCTAGCACTTACAAGACCCTGAGTCTGATCAGCAGGACACTGAGGAGTAAATGCTGGTGAGAATACCAAGCAACAAGGATTTCTCATGCATTGCTGCTGAGAACTCAGAATGTCACAGTGTGGACACTGAGAGTGACAGCTGGACAGTTTATGAACTGGCAGTTTATGATAAGACCCACCAACCATGATCTTTTTGTTTACCCAAAGGAGCTGAAAATTGCTGTCTGAAATTGTGGCATAAGTATGAAACACACTTTTACTTTATGTTTTTCCCCCTGTTTTCCAATAACGTCTTAAGGATTTAGTTCTCTTTGCTCTAATGATCCAGCCGATGAAGCAGATTGGAAGACTGTGTCCCGGGGTATGGACATGGTTTGTGGTCTTTACATGGAACTGGATTGTCTGCTGCTTGTTACTGCTGAGCACAAAGGCACACAGAACTCCAGTGCCTCACACAAGCCCTCCTCCAGGCAAGTTTGTTCAGTGATGAGCTGGGGAGCACAGTTCTCAAGGCAGCCGGGCAGCCCATGAAGAGGAATTTCTGACCGTAAGTAAAGGACCTTCATAGATGCGACTTCTAGAGTCACTGCTACTGTCCATGGGATTCGTGTCACTCTTGCTCTTAAGGTATCGTGTTACTGTGGGTTCAGCGAACATCTTGGAGGAAGGATATAATTAAGACATTCACATGGACATTACAAATAAGATTCATTTTTAAAGACACATGAGAATTATAACCTTCTGCGGTAGACATTGTGATCCTTCTCCAGTGAAAGAGTTGGAATGCACTCTTGGGAGTGTGATCACACCATTTCAGAACCTTCACACTGCATCTGCTGCAGAGAACTCCCCAGACCCACACCACAGCTCTTCCTGGAGAAGGCTACCTGCAATGTTTGATCTAGGTGGACCTTCCAAAGCCTGGCCATTTCAGGATCATTGGAGGCAATGCTGCAGGGCCACTGTGGCTCCTGGAGCTCACTGTAGGGTTGGTCAGCTCTGATTTTAGAATGAGATTAGTTCTGGCTCCTCTGCTCACATTACTGCTCTCTTTCCTTTTCAATTATAATGTTGTTTCTTGGGAAATCCAAGATGTGGTTGAAATTAAGATGATTATAACACTCACAGAAAGCTAATTTCCTTTTGATAATTTTCCATGCAATTTCATATCTCAGTAGCCACCCATTGATGGGTGATACTTTTCAAGATTCCCTGTGGAGACCTGAAGCTGAAACTAGTGCCAAACCATATGTATACTGCTTTCTTCTATACATCCACACTTGTAACAAATTCTAACTTAGATTTTAGGCAAGGTATCAATAATAAATAATGGCAAAATAGATCAATAAAACCAATATAATTTAATAAAACTTATGTGACTATGAGGTCTCTCTTGCTCTCAGAATAACTTCTTCACTGAAGTTGTTCTTCTTGTGATAATACGAGATGCTATAGCACCCGTGTGAAGAGAGAACATGATGCAAATCATGGAGGCATTGGGATGCAGCATTAGACTACAAGTGATCTTCTAGTGTGCCGTCCTACTCAAGGGACGGCCATTGGGTAGGCACTGTGCGGTGTGGAGGTACTAGACAAGGATGATCACACACCTGTCAGAGGGCAAACATTTCATCCAAATACTGAGAACTTAACATTTGTTAACTGTGGAACACTGACATTTTTCACTTAGATTTTCTTACTGTACTTTACTGTGTGTAACTAGAACCATGCAATGTGAGCCTTTGAATGAGGCAGCGCAACTGGGCTGTTGATTAGAATTGCCTTTAATTGATATTATAGCTGAGTCACTGTGGAGGAGAGTGAATCCTCTATGATGTTACATTGAAACTAACATCCTTTGCGTTTTCACATTTCATGCCAGGACTTTCATCATGTAGCAATAAAGAACAATTTAACTTCTGCTTCCAAAACAATCCTTTTTCCCTATGTATCATGTAGGGTCAATCTAAATCTCTCCACATTCTTAAACCGAGAGCCTAGGACTCTCGGTTTCTGTTCTTAAGTTCTTTCTGTTCCCTAAATACTCTATAGTTGTTTCAAACATCTCTCACTTGTGTGCTCACTAAAAATTGAAGTTTTCTGCTTAAGGTATGAGCACTGTAGAAATCAGTAACTTACTCATTGTGAAATAATACATGTAATACTTATGACTTGGATAACATTAGTTATCTTAACAGCCACATCAATATATTAAGTTACACTGAACTCCTAAAGTTGTAATAGTAACTAAAAAGTCAAAAGAAATGGAGCAAAGTGCAGAGAAAGGCTTTCCTACAGAAGCATAAACAAATGAGCTGAGCAGACACTTCACACTAACAAATGAAAATACTCTCACCTTCATCAATCAACAGCAAAATGAAAATTTAAGTGTCATCGTAAGATAACAGAAGAGCTAAAGGGAAAAACAAACAGAAATATCACACACTTGCCTGGTTGAGCAACTGGAACTCTGAAGAGCAACTACAGTGGTGCAATTATTTCAGAGCGTCAGGTGACTGTGAGCTTCAAGGTCTAGAAATGCTAACCCAAAGCATCTCCATTGGAACACAAACTCTGTTCACAGAAAGATGAATAGAAGAACTTGTCTAGTACACTTACTAGAAGCTACAGGCTAACTAACAAAGTAACCAAGGCCAAGAAGGCCCAACCCCTCTGGAGTTATTGATCAGTGAGACCTCACAGACCTCCAAATATTCCAAAGTACTCCCATTGCTCCTGATTACCTGCCAGACCCTGATGGTAAGATTCTATTGCTGAACAGATTACATACTCAAGTCACAAAACAAAGAAATCGGTTTGGCGCTCACCAGTACGCTACATCCCTACTGCTAGCTTTTAGACTCAACGGTGCTGTGCATGACACCAAAGGAGAGAAGTATCTAGCGTCTTATCTAGTGGTGGACCCTGCATGTACAGCAATGGTCAGCCTGTCAAGATATGCCTTCTGGAGCAATAGTGGCACACATTCTATGTGAAAAACCAAACACATTCTATTCGCTCTAAGACCCCCACTCCACAAGATGGAACCCAAACCTGGTACCATTATTGGGACCAAGAACACGTAGCTAGAAAGGTCACAGGCCATAGTGAGAAACCTACTATTAGTATTCTGCTAAGTGGATATAGTATTAAACAGATTCCTAATGACTTATCATTACACCCATAAAGTAGTCCATCTCCTCATCAGAGAAGCTTCTTTATGAAGTAGATGGTGATTAGCAAATATACATACAACTGGGTCAAATTGAAAAAAAAAATGAGAGTATGGAGTGTTCAGCTATATATCATACCCCTTCATCCGGGACTCAAAAGAGGGGTGGGAATATTTTAATAGCCAAAGATAATAAAGGACTGACTGCAACAAAACAGTGTTTTCTGGACGTAGCAGGACAGTTACGCATATGGACTCACAGTAGTCACAGCATGTATAAGACTTGTGCAGTCACAAGACAGACAGAATCCCAGTGTGGAGGAGGAAGGTTGGTGTGAACTCTCATCCCCAGTTAAGAAGTGTTCAAAATATAATCATCCTCTGAAGGATGGCCCCATACTCAAGAATATTTAGACACTGCAAATTGACTCAGTGAGTTTAAAAACAAATATAGAGAAAAACACAAAGTTGGGTGGGGAGGATAGTGGATCTGGAAGAATTGGGTGAGGGCTTTGAATACAATCAAAGACAGTAGGGGAGATGGGCCCTCTCATCAGTAGACTGGAGGAGAGAAGTAGGGGATGACTGAGAGGGCTGCAGCTGATACAAAATGAATAAATTGTAATAAATAAAAATATAAAGTAACTTTTATTCACCAGAGGTAATTGTCGTGTTGTAAGCTTACTGCCTCCATCTGCTAACCTAGGCCTCATCCTAGAAGCTTCTAAACTCTGTACTAATCTAGGCCTAGAATACTTTTCAGCCTCTGAGACTTACTGCTGAATAAGCTCCCCCTTTCTAGCTCTTTCTGAACTCTGGCTCTTCTGGCTCAAACTCCTCTCCAAGCTGACTGATTCAAACGGGCTTCTCTCAGCCTCTGAATTTCTGCTTGGCTTTGTACTAATTTCGGCAATATGCTTTCATCCTCTGGCTCCTTCTCATTCGCTGGCTCATTCTATCTTTGCCTGTGTCTAGCTTGTTCTCTCTTCAACCTGCGAAACTCTTCCTGGTAAAACTGCCTCTGAATTCCACAAACTGAACTGCCATGAACTTAACTCCACTGCCTCTCAACTCACTGACCCAACCAAACTGCCTGAACAGAACAGAACTGGCTAGAACACTGAGATCTGCATGCCTCTTTCCCCTGAGTGATAGGGTTAAAGGCATGTACCACCACACCTGGACCTAAGCTTTTCTTTACCTGAAACTTGCTATATATCAAGCTGGCCTTGATATATAGCAGAGATCTGCTTGCCTGTCTCCTGGGATTAAAGGGGTGTCTGTATTAAAGCCAGACCACACAGACCTAGACAGTCTTTGAACGTGATCTTGTGCCAGAGCACTGATGTTCTGAATTAAAATTCCTCTATGGTTTGGATCTCAGAACGCAAATAACAATACAGGTATGGTCCTGCACATACATGTAACCCCAGTACTGAGCAGAGTCAGAGTTAGAGGAAGATAGCTGGCTTCCGGTCAAACCCCACAATGGGAACTTTAAGTTGAGGGAGAAACAACCTTTCCTCAAAGGATCAGGACAGAGATGATAGAGGAAGACACCTAACTCTAGATACATGTGTGCTTGCACATAAGTATGTGTGTATTACACATATACCACACTCACTCACTCACTCATGGATACACAGAGAGAGAGAGAGAGACAGAGAGAGAGAGAGAGAGAATGCTGAAATAAGTAGAGGGCAGCTTTTAAAAAGCACATACTATATGATTCCAATAACAGAAGATTCAAAAGCAGGCATGACTGACTTATACAGAAATCCTAGTGCTCCCTGGGAGATGCTGGTTTGAGTGGGAAGAGCAAGAGGTTTTCCTGGAGTGTTACTAACCTATGTCTTGATCTGGGCCCTGGTCACACAGGCGTGCTCGCACGGGAGAGCACAGAGCTGTGCTCTTGATTACCCATGGACTTCTCTGTGATGCCTTAATGGAAAGGGTTACTTGACCTATAGGGTCAATATTTGCTGTTTAGTTGGACACAACCTAGATTATTGCAGAGAATGACTGATGTCTTGGGAGCACCGGCTGAACTGCTTGTGCTGCCTTCAGATAAATATTGATTTTATTAACAGTCAGATTATGGGAATGAACACAAGCATGAACAGAGGCCAACAGCGGTGTGCAGTTCTAAGGAGGTGGTTTTCTGATTTTTGCACAGTTTTCGTGAGGCATAGCCAACACACGATAAACTAGCCATATTAACAATAGGTAATATGGGTATTTTGAGCATTAATTTCCAAAACTATCAGCAAACAGAGAACCTGAAACATATAACACTTTCAAGAACTTCATCGTGCCAGTTTTTCCTTGTCATCTTAACATCTGTATTACTTTTGTTGGTGTCTCTCTCTCTCTCTCTCTCTCTCTCTCTCTCTCTCTCTCTGTGTGTGTGTGTGTGTGTGTGTATGTGTGTGAGTGTGCACATGAAGATGTCCTGGGATGGTCATGTATGCCATTGTTTGCATATGCAAGTCAGAGGACAACTGTGGGTTTCTTCCTTCCATCGTTACGTGGGTTCTGGGATAGAACACAGTTTACCAGACTTGCATAGCAAGTGCCTTTGCCTGTTGAGCCATCTCACTGGCCCATTGCCTTGTCATTAGCATGCACATCCTCCATCTTCTCCACCTACAGATGAAGGTAGCAATGGTGCACGCCCTTTGTCTTCAAGTAATAGTTCACAAGTAGTCAACCATCTGTGGAGCTACTCACACCTTGACAGACATTGGTTCCAGTTGTTTAACCATGATTATTTGATAACCTTTGTATAAATGCATGATCTCCTTTCTCTTGGATAAATTCCTGGATGTAGGAAGGCTAGATTGTGGGTTTTTTTTTTTCCTTTACTTGTTTGAAGGCAGTTTACCATCATTTCCCTCACAAAAATCTGCACTAAATCAAGTATATGAAATTTATACCTTAAGAAGAATCTACTGTTCCCACTTTGCCCTCTCAGACTCTATCTGGTTATATTTTACAAAAATATTATATAATGAATTTGGTGTTTTGTTATTAATTTTTGCAGAAACTGCTGTGTAATGACTGGGTGTTCCAGAAGAAAATAGAAATATCTCCTTTGGAGAGAAATTTAAGTGTTCATTCATGTTTTGGTTGCAAGTGTATCATGACTGATTCGGCAGTTTCTACATTCCCTAGAAGGATAACTCCATTTCTTCCTCGTAGTGATTTTCTATTTTTTTCTAGAACTTTCATTTAAATGTTATTAAAAGTCATTATTTCCTCCTCTGAAGGGCTTTATTACCATTTTCTGAATAAAGCTGAAAGTAGTAATTTTCAAAGAAAGGAAGGAAGGAATGAAGGAACGAAGGAATGAAGGAAGGAGGAAGGAAGGAAGGAAAAACCGAGCAATTAGAAATGTATTCTATCAGTAAGATTGGTCATGTAATGTGATGGTCACGCGACTGATCGAGTTTTAGTACCCATCCTCTCACTAGACGGCAACAGACATAACGACTCTGGGAAACAAGGTGCTGGACCCCACACCCGAGAGCCAGATCACCTTGCCCACCAAACAGAGGGCCATGGCAACAACACACACACAGCCCTGGTATCCTATGGTCATACACATAGCCTGCTCCATGGACAGACCCATTGCAGAGCTCATACAGCGAGACACTCTGTTCTCTGCAGCACTGACTCACAATGATGTCGGGTGGAAATGGAGGATGAAGAGATGAGGATGGGACTGATGAAAGCAGTCTATGTGCCGGAAGACGCTGAGTCCTCCAACTGGGGCAAAGACTTAAGATCCCAATAGCAGGTGGCTGTCAGCAGAGCGGTGAAAGAGAGAGCTGAAAGGAAAATTACACAGGGCAGATACAGCTCATATGATATTTTCATGCAAATGAATCAAGTTAAAACCAACAGTGATGATGACCCTTATTGGAAAAATGTGATGCAAAATTGGCATAAGAATGTCTTTTATCTCACTGAAGAGGAAGCAATTCTGGTCCTAACCATGAATACACTCTTTGTCTGCTGTCTAGACCACAACCTATCCCTTCTGACAGTTTCCTGATATGATTTACATACTATAAAATCCATTCAGGTAAGTGCAATTCAATGTTTTTAGTACTTTCCGTTGTGCAAGCTTGAGTTTATGCATATAGACAATGTGTAATTCAGGAAGAGTAGAGGGCTGAGAAAATAGCAAGCCTTTTGGTTTTGGTTTGGGTAACTGTTTCCCTGTTCCCTAAATGCCATGCGTTAAAAGTTCAGTCCTTGGGGTTGTGCAAGTGGGAAGGAGTGTCACCTTAAAGAGGAGAGGCTGCATGCATTGAAAATG
>REGO01000094.1:548453-563231 GCA_010120015.1 Rhombomys opimus
CCTAGAACCCCTGCACAGATGTAGCCCATGGCAGTTCAGTGTCCAAGTGGGTTCCATAGTGATGGGAACAGGGACTGTCTCTGACATGAACAGGTTGGCCTGCTCTTTGATCACCTCCCCCTGAGTGGGGAGCAGCCTTACCAGGCCACAGAAGATGACAGTGCAGCCACTCCTGATGTGATCTGATAGACTAGGATCAGAAGGAAGGAGACAGGGACCTCCCCATCAGTGGACTTGTGGAGGGGCATTCGTGAAGAAGGGGGAGGGAAGGTGGGATTAGGAGGGGTTTATGGGGGGATATAAAGTGTAATTAATAAAAGTTAAAAAAAATAAAAAATAAAAGAAAAAAAACCCTCAAAAAAAATGTGCCCTTCCAGGACATTGATCCCCTTCTTCAGCCTTACTTCCTGGCCCCGACCCAAATAGTTTGCTCTGCTGTGACATCTCTGCCATTGCCATGCAGCATGTCCACCAGAGCCCAGTGCTGTCACTACACTTGCTCTGAGACCAGAACTTCCAAAATGCTAACAAAAGAAGCCTCTTCCTCTGAAGTTTATTGTCTCAGGTACTTCATCACTCTGATGGGTGAACGTAGCTTCATTTGAAGGAGAGCTGCTACAACATATAGCTTCTATTCTTTTCTCGTAAAAGTCTGCATTTTCAATTCAGGATTTTCCCCACCACTATCTTGTTCCAGGGTCCCAGCAAGCCCCTTCTCTCCCACTTTGTTACAGAGTAATCACTGTGGCCTGACTCTAGCAGAGCACCCTTTTGCATCTGGGGTAATTAGAGGAAGGGGTGACTGGCTTAGATAATCCATCTGATTAATAGTTCATCAATCATTTGGATTATCAACTTTACAACTAGCTTTTTTTTCTCCATTCCCTATGGGCTTCTGACATGGTTTGATCTGGACTTGGTTAGGAAGGATGTCCAATCATCTACAACAGACTCATCGGCACTAGAATTCCCACAAGTTCCTTTTAAAATATGTGCTCCCTTGATGCAGGTTATGTATGTGACCATAGGATACCGGTTTTCAGATTCTAGGACTTGTCATAAACTGATTTAAAAATAGACACAAAAGGGAATAATTTCTTGGAACTGGGGAAAGAAAGCAACAATGGAATGACTCTGGAACCTCAGAAGCTGCTAAGAAGAAAGAAACTGACAGTGAGGAGGGTGGGAGAGCCACATTGTATGATTTGGAAATCAGAAGTGGGTGAATTCAGCAGCAAAAGTCTGAACAACTCTATGAAGGGGTGGGATCTGGGGAATGTATCTCACTGAAGGGGTGGGGATCTGGGGAGTGTGAGTGTGTATCTCACTGAAGGGGTGGGGATCTGGGGAGTGTGAGTGTGTATCTCACTGAAGGGGTGGGATCTGGGGAGTGTGAGTGTGTATCTCACTGAAGGGGTGGGAGCTGGGGAATGTGAGGAGTGTGTATCTCACTGAAGTGGCTGCGGCTCCACCTGGCTCTTCATCTCGCCACATTTGCCCTGTTCCTCTTCATCTCCTGGCTTAGGCTACTCTTCTCTAGGCTGTAAAGCAGAGCTTCCTCTCCAGGACAGAAGGTGCAAACGCTGGAAGCACCTGCCGCTTTGCGTTAGTGAAGGAGGTTAGCAGGCGTCTATGTTCACTTGTAAAGGGCAGAACCGACCACAGACAATACCTCTGTGCCGAGGACACCAGCCCACCGGTATTCGTGTCTCAGTTAGTGTCTCAGCCACAGAGGGTCCCAAGCAGACCTTTTCATTCCCTTGCTGCCTAACTTCCTCAGCTGGGTCTACAGAAACAAACAGACAACAAGGTAAATGGAGGCTGATGCAGCCACAGACCCGTTTCAGGAGGACATCATGTGACCACTCAAGCAGGGAAAAACAAGACCACCTCAAACTGACTGATCCTGAAGACCATTACCTGGCTTTTTCTTATTTTATTGACATATCCAAATCATCAACCATGTATCTGATCATTTATCTGATGACATAATATCTGAAAATTATGAAAGGACTCATGAACTGCCTTCTATTAACGCTTGCTTATAGGCTGTCCAAGCTCTGGGGAACTATCCTCTCTTGAGACGCCTATTGAGGTAATTTGAGTAAGTATGACCCCATCAACTGACATGTGTGAATGGTTGGCCCATAGTGATGGCATTATTAGGAGGTGTACCCTTGCTGGAGTAGGTGCGTCCTTGTGGGAGGAAGTGTGCGACCATGAGGGAGGGCTTGAGGTCTTCTATGCTCAGGCTATAAAGTGTGGAATATAGTCTCCTTTTGCTGCCTGCAGATCAACTCTTGGCTCCTCCAGAACCATGTCTGCCTGCACACTGCCATGATGAGAATGGACGAATCCTCTGAAACTCTAGGCCAGCCTGTTAAATGTTTTCCTCAATAAGAGTTGCCTAGGTCGTGGTATCTCTCCGCAGCATTAAAACCCTGAGACATCTACACTCCTTCTTGAGAATGAATTTTCACTTTGTAATAAAGCTTCCTTCATTACATTCTTTCTGTTAGTACATTCTTTCTCCAACAGTAATAAGAACCTGAAAACACTGATTAGAAGTTTCTGTATATCTGTACGTTCTATATCTGAGATCTGACAAGAACTGACCCAGGTTCAGTTACCAACACCCAAATCAGGTGGTTCACAACAACCCGTAACTCCAGTTTCAAGGATCTAACAGCATCTTCTGGCTACCATGGGCACCAGCAAACACAGTACTTACACAGACAAGCAGGTACACACACATACATGTAAATAAAAACAAAATCACAAAGAATACAAGCAACTTAATGGTGTATCTTCAGGCTTTGGAAAAACAAAAACAAACCAAACTTCCAAACAGAATAGACACAAAGAGTTAATCAAAATTAAGGCAGAAATTAAAGAAATAGAAACAATAAAGAAATTCAAACAAGCAATGAAATGACAAAATGATTCTTTTAAAAGATAAACAACATTGATGAACCCTTATGCCATGTTTAACATAAAAACCTGCTAAAAGCGTCATGAGGTAGCCTGGAGGAGCTATTTAAGGAACCATAGGAAATGGAATTAAACCCAGTCTCAGGACACCTGACTGCAGGGTTTGCTCCAGGGTAAATCTAGACTCCAGCTACAATATGGTTTCATCTAAACAGGGGATATAAGGTACTCGATTAGGACAAGAAAGCAGTGGAGGCCTGCTTGAGACCTTAGCTTTCCAGGATTAATTAACAGTAACATACAGACAGGGGAAGAGCTGCTGAATGATTAGCAGGTGCTTCACTTAGGAGAGGGAAAGAAGCAAGGAATGGGGCTGGGAGAGGAAGGGAAAAGAAGGGACGCATTAGAATCTCCATGCATGTGTTCGCAGACCACATACCTACACTTGGTGACAATTCTATTAAAAATATATATTTTTGTCCTAAGGTCATATGGAAAGTAAGGAAACGCTTTTAAAAGTCATGCGCGTCTTGTTAGAACAGTGATAATTTGTGAACCTCGAGTCACAGCTGCTCCATCCCTCCCACCCTGGCACAGCACTGCAACAGCTTCGCTGAAGTTCCAGGGAAGGGTCACGGTGTTTCCCCATTAGGAGAAGCGTCCCAGCATTGCAGGTTCTTCCTAGGCTCCAACTGCAGAGGCTGCCCAGGTAGCTCCTGCCGCACAGAGGGCGGGAGCTCCTGTCTTCCCCCAGTCTCAGGGTTCGCTCCTCCGGGAGCAGCAGCGGGACACCTAGCCAGGCCCCAGTCCTCCCAGCCCATTCACACGTCCCGCTGTGTGTGCAGAGCAGAGACATTTCCACACAGGAGAAGCAAGCCAAAGGCTTTCTTCGTTGTCAGTCAGGAGTGTCAGTCTCCAACAAGAGCTCCATTGTCTGTGCCTCCTGCTTTGAAGCCCACAGACTATAAGGTTCTGTCCAAAGGAGCTGACTGTATTTGAGCCACAGTGTAGGAAAGTTCATGCTCAGAAGGACTCTCAAAACATTCTTATTGGAAGCTTACAGCATTTGGCATTACACTCCTGAGAGGACCCTGGTAACTCCGTGAAAAGAACAAACTTCATGCACTTGCATGTAATGCATTGCACCCAAGACTTTAAAACTGTAATGCATCAAGAAACATTATGAAGAAAGAGAGAAGACTATCTTCGCAATGGCAAAAGGTGTTTGCAAACTATGAGCCTGAAAAGGATCTGGTATCCAAACTATAACAAAAATTTACATCCCAATAATAACAACAGAGTACAGTCTTTAAAGACGGGCAACCGTCTTAAAAGGCGTGTCCACAGAACATGTGCACTTGGCAATGAAGGACGTGAAAAGATAGTCAAAGCTACTAGTATTAGGGAGTCATAGATCTAACCCCCAATGGGATCACTTCATACCCACAAGAATAGATAATAAACCCAAACATAAAATATAGCAAGTACTGAGGATGTGGAGAAAGGGGGGCCCTCACATATTGTCGAGAGGCATGTAAAAATGGCATGCCCCCTTTAAAAACAATTTAGTGATTCTTCATGGAGTTAAACATAGGATTACATGGCAACAGCAATTCTACTGGAATTTGAAAGAATTGAAAACAGGTGATCAAATGAAAATGTGCATATGAGTATTCAAAACCACACTATCCACTATAGTCTAGAAATAAAAACCAGCAAAAGCCTGTTGACTGATGAATGGATAAGCAAATATAATATTTATACAATGGAATATTATTCAGGCAACAGGCAATAGAGGGCATATAATGCCGCAACATGAACAAGCCTTGATACAAAAGGTCACCTATTAGCTAACCATTTAATGTGAGACTTCCAGAATTAAGGGATATTTGCCATGTAAGAGAAGCCAGACACAAAAGGTCACATATTTGCTGAGATCAGAAGGAAAATGAGAGAATCTTAGGCAACTTGCTTTGTCTACAAAATTAGACACCTGGGCTTCACATAAAACTACATAACATGATTTTCTTGTTTCTAATTGCTGAGTAGTATTCCGTTGTATAAATGTACCACAATTTCTGTATCCGTTCCTCAGTTGAGGGACATCCAGGTTGTTTTCAGATTCTGGCTATTACAAATAGAGCTGCTACAAACATGGTTGAGCAAATGTCCTTGTTGTGTACTTGAGCATATTTGGATATATGTCTAGGAGTGGGATAACTGGATCTTGGGGCAGTACTATTCCTGATTTTCTGAGAAAGTTCCAGATTGATATCCAAAGTGGTTGTACAAGTTTACATTCCCACCAGCAATGGAGAAGGGTTCCTCTTTCTCCACACCCTCTCCAGCATGTATTATCACTTTTTTTTTAAATCTTAGCCATTCTGATGAGACTCATAGCAAAACTTTGGGCAAAACACATGGAATTTTATGAAAGAAGGAGGATATAGAAAGACCTGGAGGGGACAGAAGCTCCAAAACGAGACCAATAGAGAAAAAAAAACTGAGCCCTGGGGGCCCTAAAGAGGATGATAACCCAACAAAGGAAAATGCATGGAGAAGACCTAAAACCCTGGCTCAGATGTAGCCCATAGACTCAGTCTCCAAGTGGAGTCCCTAGTAAGAGCAGCAGGAGATTTCTCTGGCATGAACTCAGTGGCAGGCTCTCTGATCACCTCCCCCTAACGAGGATGCATCCTTGCCAGGCCTCAGGTAAAGACAATGCAGCCAGTACTTATGAGACCTGATAGGTCAGGGTCAGATAGAAGTGGAGGACCTCCCCAATCAGTGGACTAGAGGAAGGGCATAGGGGGAGAAGAGGGAGGGTGGGTAGGATTGGGAGGAGACAAGGGAGAGGCCACAGTTGGGATACAAATTAAATAAATTGTAATAAATGATGATGATAATAATAATGATAATTATAACTAAAAAACTGTATTCCAAAAGTAGCTTTTGTAGTTCTGTAAATGAACACACTGCCACTAACAGCTGGATTTTCTTAATTCAGCAGCAAACCTAAGATTGCCTCATTCTCAGATTCCATTTTATGTTCCCAACCTCAAAGAGACATTCACAGGGTGGGCAGATTCAGAATCATGGCTCTCATCCACTGTGATGAGATCATGAGTCTCTTTTCTCATCTGGGATCACTTTCTTTCCTACAAATGCTTCAATATTTCTTACATGACAGAATATGGGGGATACATAGTAGATAACTGGTAGATGATAGATGGATAGATATATAGATACATAGATGATAGACATGGGTACACAGATGAAAGATACAGATACATAGATACACAGATGAAAGATCAAGAATAGACAGATTAGTAAGCACTAAAACAACAAAGCCTACAACTTATTAAACAAGGACTGATCTCCTCCCCTCGATACTTGTCCTTAATCCCAAATTACTTGAATCTAAAAGGAATAAGGGGTTCTGGCTTATTCAAGTGAGGAGGCATCAAGTGAGGAGGCTTATTCAAGTGAGGAGGCTTGTGCACTGACAGCTGAGAAAAACACAGGAGGAAGATAGAATGGGCAACTCATCTGTGGGCCAGGCAACTCGTCTGAGCTTGACCAGAGAAGTCATTTCATCGATTCCATTTTCATGAGGCTGCTCCCACGGGCTGCAGATCCTTCAACCCAATGACAAGCCTGGTACAAAAATAGGTCTGAAGTCAGGCAAAGGAGTCCATTTGCCTCTATTTCATGCCTGGATTTTAAAAACCTCACCCAAAAGGTCGTCTTTGGTCAACAAAGAATGCTCACTCCTGCTGCTGCCCAGGAAAGTGACCTTGTTTATATTTGTGCCGGAGCCGTGGAAAGAGCTAGTCCCTTCCCTGTCTTTGCTTTTCAGAGGCTGGCTGATGCCTACCAGGCTCCACAATAGCTCTCAGTTCCAACCCGTTAGTTCTGAGACAACTTTACAAGCCACATGCAGAAGCCAGACAAGAACCACCCAAGTCTCCCCCTGACTCTGTGGACAAAAGAGAATAGACTCATCTCAGTGGGTGAGGAGGAAAAAAACCACATGAACTCAGACTGCCCAAATGATCCCAAACAATCCAGGGCAACCTGAAGCCAGGGAGCGTTGGCAACACTGGTTACCCAGGAGATACTGGCAAGGGTGAGGGGGCAAGGTCGGGGGTGGGGGACGCGCAGAGCTTGGAAGCAGGGCCTTGGCCATCCATCCAAGGCACACCAGCTCCACACGCTCACCATCCTGGTGCATTGTCCTGGGCTGAATGCACACAGCTCAGGGGACTTTTCATCGGCTCTTAAATCCACTGCTGCTCAAGCATGAAATATCTTTGGATTCCATTAAAAAAAAATAATAAATGTGCTAACAAGCTGTTAAACCACACTTTACAACAAACGCATCAAACTGATGACTTAGCTTCAAAAATATGAACTCACTGAAATAATAAAGGCTTTGTAGAGCTTGGATAAATGAAGTGACTACCTCACAGTGAGGGAAGTCTGCGAGGCACATCACTATGTAATCAAAAAAATAAGTCTCCGGTCCTCAGAGAGCTTTGCTTCCCAACAATCCTGAGCCCAAAGGCTTTGGACGGGAGGAAAAACAACACAGGTACCAAAAAAGACGCAGGCGGGGCCAGGAGAAAGAAAGAAATCCAGTCAGCGCTTTGATTAACAAGACGTCTTGCTGCACTTAAGTACAAACAGCTGCCTAGACTCCAACAGCCAAGCCTGAATCTAAACACTGCACTGTTTACATAACCCAGACTTAATCAAGCGACCATATAATCCTCCAATTTAAAGTATCCCTAAGAGTTTCAGTGTAATGTTGGTTTTCTCACAAGCTGGTCCGTCAACAAGCTGTTTGAAAATGCCAGTGGCTGCCACTCAGCCCCGGAGCTTGCCGCACTGCCTGGGCACTTACACGGCAGGGAGGGTTAGGGAGGGGGACACTTGGAGGACCTGGGTCATGAAGTGTTTCCTGTCCTTCTGTTGGCATCCTACACAGTCTCTGCTTATTAAGTCCAAAGTCCAGACTGCCTCTATAGGAAAGTTGGGTTTGACCAGGCCTATTTTAGTGACATTAGTACAAGCGAGGCATATGTTTCTCTGTTAGAAATTTGACAAGTACAGGGGGAACATGCCACATGTCCAAAAAGACAGATAAAAGTAAGAAAAGGAATCGGTCATGATAAAGATAGTAGAATAAGGAAAGGTGCTAGTGAGCTCTGAGTGAGGCCGGGAAGTCGGACGGCCACAGACCCTGTAACGGGGGACAGCTGCTCCCTACTGGAGGAGACTCAGTGTGGCTGTAAAATCTAAAGCTTTGAGGTCAGGGTGCCAGCTGCCAAGAACCCAGAAGAGAGTATAAGTCAGCACCTCAAATGAGGGAGAAGGCAAAGGCAAGGCACCGGAAGGTTCCAAGACTGGGCTGAGAGGAGTTGGTCAGTGGATCCCTGGGGCAGTCCTGAGGGAGCAGGCACGCAGGAGGGTGGGAGTGGGGCTGACACTTGACCCTGAAGTTACCAATGTGGGGAGAGTCCTTTGCGGAAATCTGTGGCAAAAACAGCAAAGTCCCACCAGGTTTAACAAGGTGAGGACATTGGCAGGAACATTCATTTTCAATTTTTGTTATGAAAATTAATTGTCTAGAGTAGTGCTTCACTATATTATTTTCATAAATGTATTTTGATCATATTTGCCCCATTAACCTCCTTCTTGTTCTTTCAAGCGGGCCACCATACCTGTTCCCTTCTCTTCATCGTCATCGTCCTCCTCCTTCTCCACTCTCCCCATCCACCTCTTTTTCTTCTCCTCCTTTGTTAAATCTAGATTCCACATGTGATTTTTAAAATGTGGTATTATGTCTTTGGCTTATTTCATATAACATGATCCTCCGTTCCCTCCATTTTCTTGCAACTAACTTGATTTTGCTCTTCATGGCTAAGTAAAATGCCACCGTGTTTACATCCCACATGGTTTTTATGCAGTCATTGGGGAACGGCTTCCGTGACTTCCCTGTGGTAAACAGTGGTGGTCAGAAGCTTGCTGGCCTGCACAGAAGGGAGTTCTTGCCTTAGGTTCTGGACTAATGTACAATTTCCTAAGAAGAATATTTGGTTTGGTGAATCTCTATTTTTTTCTTGGAGTAGAAAGAAGTGGCATATCCCAGTCCGCTAAATTTGAGACATTCCACCTTTTGAGGGTAGGGAATTCCGCCTTTTGAGGGTAGGGAATTCCTTCTGTGTGGCTAGAGAGAATCGGTGAGATCTATATTTGAGGCCTTTCACTTACTCCACAGCCTATTGTTAAGGAAACAATCATTTCCTTTTCCGTTTATCTCTTTCACATTTTCCCTCTCTAGATTGAAACTAGTTTAATTTCAGCAAATTTTAATTGCACTGAGAAAGTGTTCATTATGGGGCTGGAGAGATAGTTCAGTGGTTAAGAGTACTGGCTGCTCTTCCAGAGGACTTGGGTTCAATTCCTAGCTTCCACACCAAGGCTTCCCAGTTCCAGAGATCCAACACCCTCTTTGCCTTCTGCAGGTACTGAAACATTAGTACCTCCACTCATATGCACATGCACATACACCTAAAACAACTAAATAAATACACAAGTGTTTCTTGTTAAGTCATGCAAGCAGGGTTGGAGTTGCAGGCCAACTGTGAGAGCTCATCTTCATCACGCAGTGACGGTTAGCGGTAATGTGTGTGACAGAGGAGGATGGCATGCACATTATCCCCAGGGAAGAATAATTAGGCAGAACTGCATCTTTGACTGTAACTTAGCCAGCGGAGACAATTAATGCGCACAAAGTCTTCGTGTGGTCCACCTACCTAGGAAGAACATGAGCTCTCATCCCCAACAGAAATCCTTTTCTACACTGTCGATGAAGTAGAAATCATGGCCAGAGGCTGGCAGCCATTGTCCAAGCTCTTTCTGTACCCCAAATGAAGCAGGCCCAACCACATAATTCTGAAGGAAGAAGGCTACAGGTGTGAGGCCCGTCCCCTCTAGTCCAGTCTCAGAGGAGTAGGTAGGGCCAGCATAGCCTCATGGTAGGATGATAAAGTAACAAGATGAAAGTGTCCCAGCTCACTGAGTCTCCACATGAGGTCATGAGCCGTAGAAAGTTGTCTGACATGCTGGACTGTGCTAGGTCAACAATAAATATTTTGGGGTTAAGCAATTGGAAATCCCCCTACTCTCCCTGTCTCTGTCTATCTGTCTGGCCTCTCTCTCTCTCTCTCTCTCTCTCTCTCTCTCTCTCTCTCTCTCCCCTCTTGGACAGGTTGCTTTGTATAACAGCCTTGGCTGGCCTGGAACTCTCCTCGTAGACCAGGCTGGCCATGAACTCACAGAGATCTGCCTGCCTTTGGCTCCCTAGTGCTGGGACTGAAGGTGTGCACCACGATGTCTGGCTATAACCTGAATTTTTATGTTGAAATATGATTCTTAGAGACAATAAATAGATGGGTTCTGTGGTTTTTTTTAAAAAATATATTCTTCTAGTCTGTGACTCTTGACTGGGAAATTCAGGGTTGAAGCCATTAATATTTAGAGTTATTGAAATGTTTGTGTTGATACCTGTACTGTCATTTTCTTGATTTTATCTGTTTTGTATCTCTCTATTCCTCATTCTCTTTCCCTAGAGTTCTATCATGATTTATTCTTTCCTATGACTTCATTGATGTGTTTCTTTTTCTCTGAGTACAAAGCATTTCAAGATTTCTTCAAGTATCTTTTTCATTGTTGGCCTGTGTGTGAAAGAGACAGAGATTTTTTTCTTTTTTTTTTTCCTTAAATTTGCTGGGTAAAATAATCTGGGCTGGAAGGTATTATCTGCGGAGATTTAAATGCACAGATCCAAGCCATCCTGGCATTTGACATTCTGTTAAAGACCCACAGTTATTCCATTGGCCCCACCTTCATAGGAGGTGTTTCTTTCTTGTAGACTTCAATACACTTTACTTGTTCTGTACATTTAGTGTCCAGAACAGTGTAACTGGAGGACGGTATGTGGAGCTCCTTTTCTTAGTTTGTCTGTTTGGCACTCTAACTACTTCCTACAAGTGGATGGCCATCTCTATCCCCATGTTTTGGAAGAGTTCTGCCTGGTTTTATTGAGATGTTTCCAATGCTTTAGCATGAAATGCTTTTCTATCTTTTATGCCTGTGATTTTCATACTGTCTTGTGGATCTTGTATGCTTTGTTCTTACCTTCTTCCTAATTTACCTTTCTCTTTGCTAAAATGTTCCGATGACTTTACGCTTTCTTCAAGCCTTGTTATTCTGTTCTTCTCTTGATCTTCTCTATTGATAAGACATTCCATGGAGATTTTTATTTGATTTATTGAACTTTCATTTCTAGCATGTAATGGCTAGTTTTGTGCCAACTTGACACAAGCTAAAATTATCTGAAAGGACAGAACCTCAGTTGAGAAAATGCCTCCATAAGATCCAGCTATAGGACATTTTCTTAATTAGCAATTGATGACCACCCCATTGTGAGTGGTGCCAACCCTGGGTTAGTGGACTTGGGTTCTATACAAAAGCAGGCTGAGCAAGCCATGAGGAGAAAGCCAGTAAGCAGCAATTCTCTGTGGTCTCTGCATCAGCTCCTGCCTCCAGATTCCTGCCCTCAGTGCTTTTGATGATGAGCTGTCATATGGAACTGTGAGTGAAATAAACCCTTTCCTCCCCACATTGCTGTTGTTTGTGGTGCTTCTTCACAGCAATACTAACCCTAACTAAGACAGCATAATTTCAGTTAGTTTGATCAGGATTTCTCTCTATTAACTTCCATTTTCATATTCTATATTGACTTCCTTGTTTCACTCAGCTGTTATTTGTGATCTCTTGGTATTTACTCAGGAGTTTATGTCCTCCTTGATTGCTTTAAGCATATTTATAGGCATTACTTTGAAATCCTTGTCTGGGATATAATTTAATTCATTCCCAAATGAGGCTGTTACTGTATGCTTAATGATTTTTAGAAGAGCTACATTGCCCTCATTCATCAGGTTTTTGTTTGTTTGGTTGGTTTGGTTTTTGTTGTTGTTGTTTTGGCATTGGAATTTGCCCATTTCTGCTAGATATGGAGGTCAGTAGTTCGACTGTTAGTCCACATATTTGGAACTCCTGAGTCAATTCTCTAGTACCTTCCTAATGCTGTGACCTTTCAATACAGTTCCTTAAGTTGTGATGACTCAACCATAAAATTATTTTTGTTGCTACTTCATAACTGTAATCTTGCTACTGTTATGAACCATAATGTAAATATATGTTTTCTGATGGTCTTGCTGAACCTTGTGCAAGGAGCATCTGACTCCAAAGAGGTCACAATCCACAGGTTGAGAACCACTACTCTAATACTTCCTTGAGAGTTTAATGGTATCTGCAAAATTACTGCTATCAAAGGGTAGGCCTACTGTGAAATCACAGTAATTTAAAAAATTACTGCTTAAAACCTAATGCTTTTAGAGAATAAAGAAACACTGATGAGACAATGACCCAAGACATTGTGCATTATTGTATGCACAATAGAAAGAGAAAAAAGCATAAGACTAGTGATTATTACCGGGATGGTAGAATAAAAATAGAGGAGAATAAAGTGAGTAGAAGATGGGACAAGAAGTGGAGGAAATGAGACAGCTGTGGCTAGAAGTGGATTAAATGAAGAAGAAAGGTAAAAAGATGCAGTCAGACAACACAACACGACCCTAGCTCTCAAGTAGCAGAAACCGCACTCTCACAGTTCCAGGCTTATTGGGAGATCCTAACAAATGGAAAGTGGTAAGAGAAAGAACAGAGGGACCAAAAGAAAGGAGAAGAAGAGAAAGGAAAGAAAGAACAACAGAAGGAAAGAATGAAGGGAGGAAAGAAAGAAAGAAAGAAAGAAAGAAAGAAAGAAAGAAAGAAAGAAAGAAAGAAAGAAAGAAAGAAAGAAGTGTAAGCAGAGCTAGCTCACTAATTTACATCAGATATTAAATAAAGGATGAATATGTGTAAAGAGGGTAGAACTGATCATGACGGATTTCTGAATGAAGTTCCTTGTCTGCTGGTTCCAACCATTTCTTTCCAGGCTCTCAGACCCACCGTGACCTTCATAAATCAGGTCGTATTGGTGGCAGTTACCCTCTGCGAAGTCACCTGGAGATCACCCTGAGAATTCTGGTCACGTCTCTGCCCAGAGCCTGTCTGCATGCCCCTACAAGCTCTCTCCAGCCATGTTTCCACACTGCTGACTGTTGCATCATTCTGATTCAGTTTCTTCTCCGCCGTCTGGAGGTATTGTGCTAGGCGGGGCTCACTGTACGGTCTCACGAATACTCCTTTATGCTTCCCAAGAGTATAGTTCATAGAGATTCAGGGGTGCCGAGGCTGGCTAACTGGGGTCTTCCATAATGTTTCCCACTGCTAGGTGCCATCTCACTGCTGCTCCAGCCAAGGGCCAAGAGGAGGGCAATTTCCCAGCAGCACCTCTCTGCGCTCCACTGCTGCCATGCACACCTTCTATGTTCTTCTCCTTCGTTCTCATGTCTGTCACAGAGAGTATAGTACCAATTCTCTGAGGCTCTTTGCCTTTCACTTTGGCTCACATTACTGCACCTTAACAGAAGAGGAGAACGCCCAGATAATGCCAATCCCTCCAAGACAGTGTCTGAAATTTTTTTTGACCTCTTAAGATAACTCAAAAATCTTTTAAAAAAATATTTTATTTTTTACAGCTTTTCACTTTGTATCCCAGCTTTAGTCCCCTCTCTGGTCACCTCCCATTCCCTCCATCCCTCCCTCTTCTCCTCCCATGGCCCTCCAACAGTCCACTGATAGGGGAGGTCCTCCTCTCCTTCCATCTGACCCTATCCTATCAAGTCTCATCAGGACTGGCTGCATTGTCTTCCTCTGTGGCCTGGTAAGGCTGCTCCCCCATCAGGGGGAGGTGATCAAAGAGCAAGCCACTGAGTTCATGTCAGAGACAGTCCCTGTTCCCCTCACTAGGAAACACTCTTGGACACTGAGCTGCCATGGGCTACATCTGTGCAGGGGTTCTAGGTTATCTCCATGCATGGTTCTTGGTTGGAGTATCAATCTCAGAAATGACCCCTGAGCCCAGATATTTTGGTTCTGTTACTCTCCATGTGGAGCTCCTGTCCCTTCTAGGGTTTTCTATCTCCCCCTTCTTTCATAACATTCCCTGCACTCTGCACAAAGTTTGACTATGAGTCTCAGCATCTGCTTTGATAGCTTGCTGGGTAGAGTCTTTCAGAGGCCCTCTGTGGTAAGCTCCTGTCCTGTTCCCTGTTTTCTTCCTCTTCCAATGTCTATCCCATTTCTGAATGAGAATTGAGCATCTTACCCAAGGTCCTCCTTCTTAATTAGCTTCTTTAGATGTACAGATTTTAGTATGTTTTTCCTATATGTTTTATATCTACTTATAAGTGAGTATATACCATGTGTGTCTTTCTGCTTCTGGGATACCTCATTCAGAATGATCTTATCTAGTTCCCACCATTTGCCTGCAAATTTCATGATTTCCTTGTTTTTAATTGCTGAGTAGTATTCCACTGTGTAAACGTACCACAATTCTGTATCCATTCCTCAGTTGAGGGACATCCAAGTTGTTTCCAGATTCTGACTATTATGAATAAAGCTGCTATGAACATAGTTGAGCAAATGTCCTTGTTGTATACTTGAGCATCTTTTGAATATATACCTAGCAGTGGTATAGCTGGATCTTGAGGTAGCACTATTCCTAATTTTCTGAGAAAGAGCCAGATTGATTTCCAAAGTGATTGTACAAGTTCGTATTCCCACCAACAATGGAGGAGGGTTCCCCTTTCTCCACATCCTCTCCAGTAC
>REGO01000094.1:568471-616031 GCA_010120015.1 Rhombomys opimus
CTCCCTAGGGTCCTCCTTGTTGCTTAGCTTCTTTAGTATTTTAGTATGTTTATTCTATATCATATGGCTAATATCGCTTATAAGTGAGTATATACCTTGTGTGTTTTTCTGATTCTGGGTTACTTCACTCAGTATGATCTTTTCTAGTTCCATCCATTTGCCTCCAAATTTCATGATTTCCTTGTTTTTAATTGCTGAGTAGTTTAATGGTTCCTTTCTGCTTGTCTCCATGCCAACCCTTGGTTTTTTTTGAACTACAATCACCAAATGGTGCAAACAAGACTAGGTGTGGATAAACTATGTTTCCATGGACAGAATGAATAAAGTTTTCTGTCTTTCTGAGGAAGCTCAAGATTCTCAGCCACAAGAGCTCACTGTGCTGATTTATTCTAGGCTACAGCATGACTCTTTTCTGAGTCATAATTGTTCAGATTGTTTTGAGAGTAAGGTGTTCTTCTGCCTTTTGTTTATCTAGCTTGTGCTGCTCCTGTGACACTTGGTAATTAGTAGGGATCTTTGGAACACTGAAGGAAAGCCTCAACCTATTGATTCCAGATTTATTTTGTCCTGTGCAATGTTCTTAGTTTCACTGAGTCATTTTTTCCATTGCTGGAATTTGGTCTTCTGAAGAAGTGAGGTTTCACAGTAGGAAACTCTTCATAGGTTTTCTGGAAATTGGCATTGTCCTCAAGCTAGTATGTCAAGTGTACTTTTCCTCCATGGAAATTTATTCTCTATAACATTATATATTTAATGATTTCATAAAAATGAATATGTAGACATTGTATGTTCAATGCCTGGGGCTTACTTCAGATGACATCTAAACAGGTCATATTAAGTCTAGTCTGTCTTGAAGATACAGTGTTGCCTACTGCAAGTCAAAGTCAAATTCTTCATTGGCACGAAATTACTCGCATGATCTGTGTAGGGGCGTGGAGATAGTCGAGAATATAGGGCTGTTTGGATTTAACTGATGATAATACGGAAGGGATGGGTCAAGTGAAGTCTAGCCAATAGTTAAGGAGATAACATTACAGTTAGGAGAAAGATTTCTTGGCCTTGAACTCTGCAGAGTCTGCAGGCTCTGAGAGCCTGGGTGATTGTGTTGATCTCCAACATCTTCACTGATGTAAGAATGATAAAGTCATTTCTTTTGGGTATGTGATATAATTTTCATTACATCACCTAGTCGACACTTCATCAAGGATATTGGCAATGTCCCCTGGACAGATTCCAAGTGTGTGCGACCTTATTCCCTGCACTTACTGTGTTATAGCCAGGTTTCTAGACGTGCAGAACTGATTTTTTGTGATCAGAAGTTTGTACCATTTAACCACCATCTCTGCTTTCCTTCTCCCCCAGTCTCCGGTAACCACCATGTCATCTCTGACAGTGTGTGAGTTCTTTTGACTTTTACTTTCTGGTCCTACCTTTCAGTAAAATTACACAAATTTCCTCTGTCTCTGTCTCGTGTAATATTCTCCATGAGTTCCTACGTTGTCACCAATGATAAGATTTTATTCTTATTTTGAAGCATAATAGTAAATACGCTGAATTTCCTTTTTCCTGTCAGCTCCAAGTGAACACCTAAGATGTTTCTCTCGGTATGTGACCCAGGCTGACCTTGAATTCACAGTCATTCTGTGTCCACTGTAAAGTGATGTGTTTAGAGGTGTGCATCACCACACCTGGAATTTCTGATAACAAAAGTATAAAGTAAGTGTATGTGTGTATTTGTCTTCGTCAAGATAATGCATGCACAGTTGAATTCAATTGTATCTCCTGTGTTGTGTGACTATGCCAAACAGAATTTTAAAGGGCAACAATCATCTAAATTGTTCCATTTTTATATATGCTCTATATTTAAATGCAATATTGTTCAGAAATAATAAAGAAATGTATTAATCACTAAATGTTTGTATTAAATTCTCAAGTACCTCAGATGCCAACGTTTTTTATATTTGATAGTCTTTCATTATGAAGTCTAAATAAATGAGGGGTTATATGTATTTGTTGTTCAATAGGTTGTGTTTGACAGGCAATAGCAAGTAAACATCCTTCATGTTTATTACAAAAAAAGAAAAAAGATGTTTCCCTGTCTTGCTGCTGCATACAATGCTGCGAGGAACCTGTGTCTTGAGACCACAATACTGCCTCCTTTACACATATACCCAGAAACAGGCTGTTGCATCATATAGTTGTTCTATTTTTAGTGTTCAAATGTTTTATTTAGTTTCGACTCAAAAAGATAGTGGGCTACAGTCCTGGTAGAATCTCCAGGCAATAAGCTGATTGACAGCTATCAGAATAGGTGGATGATGGTCAAAGATCTTCAGTTTCTGTCATTAAGTAGGAAACACTAAAGAGTAGAAAAATATCCAGTTGGAACTGTGGGTAATTGCCAGTGATGGCTCCACCACTCTGCTCATCTGTCTCACTTTGCTTCTTTTTGTTGGAAGCATAAAAACTGTATAGTTAGAACTCTTCCACAGTACAATGGTGATCCAAAATGAAAACTCATGAAAGAGACTCAGCAAATCGTATTCATGATGGGCTACATAGCCCACTGTCTCTGCATCCTGGGCGTGTCTTTTCTGCTCCAGTTTTCAGCCCAGACAGAAGCGGGAGGCGCAATCATGAAGGCAAATTCTACACTCCACTTGTGTTTGTCTTCTGTCCCCTGAAATAATGTTGTGCCAACAGGCATTTGGTGGATTAAAGTTACAAAAGCCCAGAGAAAAGACAGACAAAAGTAATTAGAGAAGAAAGAAATACAGAGGAACTACATGTAACAGAGGAGGTCACAGGCCAAAGGAAAGCCGGGGTGAACTTACGTGAGAGCATCAGAGTTTTCTTTTTAGCTTTGTATGCTATTTCATTTTAATTGACTTCTCCTGTTGGTTGAAGATCACCTGCTGGCCACTTAAGGAAATAATAAAGCAACTGTTCAGTTCCAAGCATCTCTCAATAAAACAAACAGAAAGTTTTGAAGGGCGTGTGAGCTACTGCTGGTAAAGAGAAGAAATAAAAAGCCTGCTACCCAGAGAAACCGTGTGTTTCGCCAATCTGCACTTTCTCCTCTGTATAGTGAAGCTAAATGACATCTCCAGAGATGAAGCTGTTTATTTGTAATATTGTTATTTTAATTTGCTCATTACTTCTAAAGTTTCCAGAGGAAAACCTAAGGTTAGCCTTCCACTTAAATACAATGTGTTTCTTTCTTTAAACATGCATTACCACTAGCCCTGCCATCTGCGTCTCTATTATTTGGAGCATGGTTGGCTGTTTCCCAAGAAGGTGTGTTAGTTATTCCAGGACAGCAAGTACTCACAGAAGCTCTGCTGGGTAATTCAGTAAGTGCCTGGCATTCCCCCTCAAGACTATTAAATGTGAGCCTTGCATTCTAATGTAAGGGGACAGAGCCTACCTTAAGAATGGACCCTGAACAGGGAAAACTGCCACCACACAAATGAACAGGACTAACAGTCCAACAACCAGTCACAGGTAGTTTTGAAACAAGTGACATATTCCTTCCCAGCAAAGTTGCCTTTGGAATCTGATTGCTTAGGAATGGAGTCATGAGGGATAAAGAGTAGATGTCTCAGGAGGACATACTGGAGCGAAGCTGGATCTGAGTTTACTAACTGTACTGTAAAGCAATGGAGCGCAAACAAAAGGCGCACAGCCTCAGTTCAGTCTGCGCCTGGGTGTGGATCCAGCCGTTCTTTCTGGTGCTTTGCCCAGCCACCACCTGTGACATGGTTCCCCTGGGAGGGACGCTGGCTGGGTAACATCATGGCCTTCCTGTTTATCAATCGTCGTATAAAACAACGACATCTGTGAGGAGTAACATCTCCCTGGATCACGTCAAGGAGTCTTCTCATCTCGATGGAGCTCCAGGACCTTGAAGTAACCTCATCCGGAAAACAATAGCTTTCCCAAGACCTTTGGTGAATTATCCCAAACTTCCAGTTAAAAGATAAAAACAAACTTAGCTAACACAAAACATATATTTCATTTTCATTGCTACATGAATTCAAGGCTTGCCTTTACTTAAGAGCATATAATAGCATGGTCTGGAATTGTACAACTATATATGAAACAACTGGGACAAGAAATGCTTAAACAGTTTGTCCAGGGTCACAACTAAGTAGGAAGCTTAACGGGGATTTGATTCCACAGTTATGTCCATTGTCTGTAGAACCATTAGTTATTCTCTATAAAAGATACTGGCATGAGGTACATGCTTAACACTTTAAAGTTCTATTTGGAAAAAATGGCATTTTAACCAACATCAACCACATTTGAATGTGCCTGAAATGTTAATGAATTCCTGCTACTTTTAAGGAAACATTCAATGCCCTAAAGTAGGGTACACTGTGATCCATTCTCTGTGCTTAAAACTTAAAGGGGCGGTGAAAACCACCAAGTTCTGATATCACATTTCATATAAAAATGCAAGACATTGAATTTCTGGCTGGCCATCACAGTGCTATTAGCTGTAGAAGTGAGAGAATAACTCAGGCTCCTTTATGATTGCAGGGTGTACTCCTTCCATGAGACAGCCCTGAGGAGGACAGGATGGACGAACTGTCAAAACACTAGCCGTCAACTGACTTTGGAAATGGCTCAAAACTGAAATTAAAAAAAAATAGGTAAGACAGCTTACCACAGGAGTACAGAATAGCCAACTGAGCATTTTGGCACAGAAGAATGAAGACTTAATGAAGAAAGGAGTATCATTCTCATGAAAAAATAACTTGGCCATCTGAAGGGTGTTAGTGGGAGATATTTTAGAATTATTGACCTACGGGAATTATAATCTGTCATTTCACATCAGGATGGCAAAGATGGCAGTGGAGATGCGAGCAGGACATCTACAAACCTCCTGCCTTGGATAATAGTGCACGCCCTTCTGATTTACTTGTGTTTCTTCAGACTTTTCTTATCAGCAAGTTCTAAATCTTTATAGGCCCTAGTACACAGTAGGTGTTCTAAAGTGTTTCAGGTGAACGAAGCAAAACTGTTACAGATAGTCATTGCCTGCAAAAGAAAATAATAATGCCACTGAGATCTAAAAAAAGGGGGGGGCTTACTCATGCCACTACATTCAAAGTTATCAACAGTCCCAGGAGAGCATAGCTGGAGCCTGCTATCAGCACAGTCCTAATGACAGCCTGCTTATCAGCCCACCGGCATCATCTGGCGCAAATTGCTTCAGACTGTGGAAGGCATTTGCCAGCTAGAAGTTCTTTCCAGGCTGAGCCTGGGGAGAGGTGTTTAAGAGACAAGAAAGTGGAAGAGATTGAGGATGGGTGTTAATGGGGGATTTTCAAACATCCACACACACTTTATGATAAAATGCTTATAAGCTGGGGTCATTTCCTGCATGGAAATATTATGTTTCTTACAGCCTTATATGGAATTTCTGCCCAGCTGAATCATTAAGCTAATCTAAGACTACATCCCCTCAGTAGCTTAGAGGGAAACAAACCAACTTAACCACCCATAATGGAAGGCTGGTCTAGGAAGTGGTGCACGATTAACCACTCGCAGGAGCCTTCCAAGGTCACAGCGCTACTAAGACAGCTCTTCATTCATACTGGAGGTCAATGTAATTCATTACAAGCAGGTAATGCTGAACTAGACTAGAAAGAAAGTCATGGTGACAGCTCTGAGGTGCGTCCAGTTTGATGTTAAAAGATCTGTGTGATGGTACATGTGCAGACGAAACTGATCAGCCCCTTTTCATAGTTAGCATTCATTAGCCCCAATGATGATCTGAGGCCTGTTCCTATTGTGCCAGGCTACGTACAGACCTGAATCACATCACTGCCTTACCTGTGTGGGGATAGTCACTCAAATTGGGCCCAGATAAGTTCTTGTTACTGATTTTTTACTCCAAGGTAGGTCTTTTCCATCTCTCAAAATAAACATACACATACCACAAAACACAGACACACACACACAGTGAAAAATACCAAGTGCTAATTGAGCAGCAAAGGAAACTTTTATTCTTGAACACAAACAGAAATGGAATCTAGACTTGTAAGTCAATCTCTCCACCCATTGGATTTAGGCACTTGTATACAGGGTAGAAGAAATGGTGAAGAGAAATATGTTAGTATAGGAAGAAATATTTGTTTGCTTTTCTTGACAATGGGTTATATTCTGAGAATAAATAAATGCCAGCTCCATTTATTTATTTATTTAGTTAGTTAGTTAGTTAGTTAGTTAGTTAGTTAGTCAGTCTTAGTCTAGCAACTGTCGGCTGTGATGGCACTGGCAGGGTGTGTTATTTGCCATTCAGACCTCTTGTACTCTGGTAAGGTGGCCTGGTGGTCACTCTGCCAGCCATCTTCCATTCTGTACAGTTTAACTAGCCTACTTGTCCAGGGAATTCTGGCCTGAAGTCGTCCTGTTATTCAAGGGTAAAGAAGATGGTGGGGAGACATTCAGATATACAGAGTCCAGCAGTGAAAGATGAGGACAGGCCAACTGCCAGCCACGGTCTTATAAATGTATAACTCGGTAGCAGGAGAATCAGAAATTCAAGGCCAGCATCTGCTACTTAAGGAGGCTGAGGCCCATCTCTAGGAGACCCTCCCTCAAAAAGAATCAAACAAACGAAAGAGAAGCACTGAGGAACTCAAGGGAATAAAGTAAGAAATGAAAAAGGTGATATTACGATGAATGCATTCTGAGTGTAAAGTGTATCGTAAGGAACTCTAATGAACAACTGCATGTCAGCACTTTGTGCTGGATAGTTTTTTGTTGATTTGACAAAGGCTAAAGTCATCTAAAAGGAGGAAACAATCAATGTAGAAGATGCCTCCAAAAGATCTGGCTGTGGGGCGTTTTCCTAATTAGTGATTGACAGGGAGAGCCCGCCCATTGTGGGTGGTGCCACCCCTGGGCTGGTGGTCCTAGGTTCTGTAAGAAAGCAGGCTGAGGAAGCCATGAGGAGCAAGCCAGTAAGCAGCACCCCTACATGGTCTCTGCATGAGCTCCTGCCTCCAGGTTCCAGCCCTGCTAGAGTTCCTGTCCTGACTTCCTTCAGTGATGGAAGGGTAAGCCAAATAAACCCTTTGCCCATCAACATGGCTTCTAGTCATGGTGTTTCAATAGCAATAAAAAAATCTAACTAAGACATCCTTAGAGAATGTAGAGGAAGTGAGTAACGTTCTACCAAGACTAAATCCACAAGAATAGAAAACCTGGACAAACCAACAATGAAGTTGAAGCAGCTATCAAATGCTACTACCCAACAAAGAAAAGCCCAGAATTCTACTGAACATTCAAGGAATGAATGCCAGTCCTTCAATGGTTAGAAGTACTGATTCTAAACTCATTACATGCATGTAGCATCATCCTGAATACAAAGCCAGACAAAAGTATTTTAAGAAAACATAAGCACAGATCAGTATTTTTGATGGAGATTTAGGTAAAACATAGCCATACTTAGCAAAACACATATGACACAAGAAAAATATACATGGTATACATGAAATGCCATGTTGACTTGATCCACTAAACAGGTCAGGGCTGTGTATTCCCTAATAGAATGATTATTTTAAAAAAAACAAAACAACAAACAAACAAACAAACAAAAAATATAGAGAAAAGAGTTTGACAAAGTTCAAGCCTCTCAGTAAGGAAGGCAGAGAGCAGCATTTCAAAAATGGGAGGCAGTCCAGAGAGCAAGAAGTACTTGAGCCATGGTGCAGAGACCAGGACACGACAGGAAGTAGAACGTCCCTTTGTTGGTTCACCTGAGGTCTAGAATGCAAGTCAAGCAGAGAGTGAGGGAACCACAGTGTGGAGAACATGAGGTTGAAATTAACATATAGAAAGATCAATTGGAAAAGAGAAATACTTGAAATCCCTCACACCAGGACTCACAGCCCATCTCATGCAAAATGAATTACCAAGGTCCTAATCCACAGGGCACAGTCACCACTGAACTTCTAATCTTTCTCACTGCTCTGGTCTGCTTCCTCTCATAGAAGCGCATGCTATCTTAGCAAACTGCCTCTGCTTCTGCTGCTGCAAGGCACACAAACAGACAAACACCTCTCAGTCAGATAGCTAGAAAAAGAAGTTTCCTCAAACACCATAGTCAATGAGAAAAACAAAATGTATTTTTCTCAGATCTGGTAGATGTCAAGAATGCATATTCTTATGACTTCTGTTCAGTAGTGAGACGGAAATACTGGCATAAGTAATCACACGTAAGAGATAAGAGGCATCTAAGCCGGAAACAGTGAAGGAAAATTATCCTTGTTTTAGAGATGACACAGTCATCATGTATATAGAAAGTCATAAAGAATCAACCAAAATAAATAAGTACGAAAATAAAGAGAAAAGGAAAAATGAAACCAACCTGTTTGAACTAATAAGTTTTGGATACAAATCCCTGTACAAAAAAAATCATTTGCCTTTATTTACACTATTAATAATGTTTATTAAAGAAAATCAAAATCATAATGAAATTTTAAAGGAAAATATGCTTAGGATAACACTTAACTTGATGACAAACTAAAGAAAAATAAATGGAAAGCGATACCATTTTCTTAGAATAGATATTTTTAAATGTTTATACTATCCACAGTAACACAGATTCATTTCTATTCTTGTTATTATCTCAACATCATCATGCATAAAAAATGAGAAAAATCTAAAATTCACATGAAATCAGCAAAAATCTAAGTAGTAAAAATAATCTCAGAATTTTTATTCACAGATAAGAATTTATATTTTTCCTATTGATTTGCTTATTTATTTATTTATTAGACAGGATCTTGCTGTCTAAAATATAGCACTGGCTGGTCTAGAACTCACTATGTAGACCAGGCTGGCCTCCAACTAAAAGAGATCTGTCTTTCTCTGCCTCTAAAGTGCTGGAATTATTGCCACCAGACAATTTTAGTATCTTAAGGGAGGAAAAGAATGCAATGTTTCATGATTACACACAACACATGTTCCAGAAAATGCAATAAAATCACTTTCTCCATGGAAATGTTGAGATGGTAAAGAGGAATGCCATTTATATTAGAAAGATGGTGTTGTCTGTCTGCTGAAGAAAATCTGCAGCTTGTTCCTCGGACAATGCACAGATTTGTGCTCTGTGGATAGCTTCCCTGGGGACAAACTCAGGAACTACAGTGCAGCCAGCACTGTGTGGAATGAAAGGACTCTCAGGTCTCACTGCTTCTGGTCCTCAAAATCTGCAGTCTTTCTCTAGTTTGTGTGCAAAAATTTATTCTATCTTTAAAACTTAATAGTTAACAACCACTGACTCAGGAAACAAACACAAATTTTCATAGCAGAAACCCACCTCTTATCTCTTCAACATTCCGGAAGGATTATGTAAATGAAATCTTTATCTCCTGTTTGCTGAGAGTTTTCACCTGAATGTCTGAGCACATGGTCTGTGCAGATGTCATGAGATCATCATAATGAACTAAACTTCACGCTCAGCTGGGGATGAGGGGAGTGTCCTCTGTATACAAGCCAGCCGCAAAACACAGCTCTGAGTGAAGGCTTGGTCAATATATGTTCTTGTGTACAGCAGCATACTACCCTGGCAATAATGGGGACCGTGCACACAGCTGCCATCTGGGTAACTGTTCCTCATATGATGCATGACCATGGCCATCTGCAGAGGTCCCCCATGTCAGCCTCTTGTATGCAGCAAAAATTCTTAGAGTGTCTCCCTCAATTCAGCACAACTGAATCACATCAGCAGTGTTTGCTGCAAACACCCACTGCTTTCTAAGAAATTTCTTTTAAAAGTCTGAATTTTTTTTTTAGAATCTAAATTCAAAGCCAAGAGCCATCTCTCTCTCTTTCTAAAATCAATTCCTTACAACAGTGGTTCTCAACCTGTGAGTCACAACTCCTTTGGAGATCAAATCATCCTTCCATAAAGGTCACCTAAGGCCATCAGAAAACACAGATATTTGTATTACAATTCATAACTGTAGCAAAATTATAGTTATGAAGTAGCAACAAAAATAATTGTATGGTTGGGGTTCACCACAACATGAGGAACTGTGTTAAAGGGTCAAAACATTGGAAAGATTGAGAACCACTGTCTCACAAGATTTTTGTCTGTCAAAGATAGTTTTGGGGTGCCTACTGAATTTCTAGGTTATCGAACAATTGATGACTTTAAACACTAAGTAACATGTGTGCCTTCAAAAGATAAAGATATATGCATATTTGTGTGTCTTCCCATAGTTTTAACCTTTTAAATAGAAAATAATTTAAATTTTACAGGATTTCAAGAATCATACCTAGAAGTTCTATAAGTTTTTCTCTCAAATACTTTTCAATATTTTGCTACATTTACTTTCTCACTCTCAACATTGTACATAGAACATTTTTCTAGACTACTTGACAATAAGTTAACATCATGAATCTTTACTCTGCATACCTTTCTGTGTGTTTACTAAGAACAGGGACATGCTCCTACATAGCTAATACATAATCGTTAAAATTAGTACATTTAAAATTAACAGAATTAATTCACATGCAGAAGTCATTGACCATCCAGTGATGTACCTTATCACTCACTCTGTCCAGAATCTAGGGGCTATTTAACTGCTGTGTCAACTCAGTCTTCTTTAAGAGTCTTAATGAGAAGAGTTGCTGACCTCTGCTCTGCAGGCCATTGGTTAGTAGGGTGAACGAAGGGCGGTTATGCTCTTCATTTGGTCTCATCTGGTGTTTCCTAGGATGGGGCCAGTTTCTGAAAGTTTGGCTGTAAGCTCATACAATCAATGCATTGTCGTGCCATCTCACGGAGACGCGGCTGTCAGTTTGTTTCCTCTCTAGCTTTGCTCACGTAGTTACCATCATGTTTACCAGCTTTTTCCACTGATAAGCTGGGATGCTTCCTTTCAGCATCAGCATGTTAGGTCTCAGGATGTTACAGCATACACCCTCTCTTTCCCTACTTCTTCTGTTTGTTTATTTCTTTGTTTCTTTTAGTATCTATTGATGATTCTTACCTATTATAATTGCCCAAACTCTTTCACTCTAAAAAAGGCAAAACTTTTCCTTAAAATAGATTCCCAACTATCAAATTCACTTTGAAATGTTAGCTTTACAATACAATCTGGCATCTGCCTGAGTGGCAATGTGTTGTACCTGTGCTTCTTGACTGGTACTTCTTGTAACCTGTTGTGCCTGTGTTTTATGACTGGCCCCTCTTATCTTTCCAGAGTCATAATTGGGCTTTTCTAGAGAATTCTTGAGGATATTGCAAATTCTCTTTGCACTATAGTGAAAATTCTAATGTGTGATATACGTGTATACATACCTGTTTAAATTGAACAATGCTTATGAGACTTGAACCTTTATAGACTGTTTGTAGACAGTGCTGTTAATATTGTTATTCTTTCACAGATAGGGAAAAAAACAGTAGAAGTGAATATTGTGTTCAAGTTTAAGCAACTTCTCAAATCAGTGTCCTGCCCCAGAGTAACCAAGGGCAAAATGCATGCTCTAAAGTAATTATAATATGCCACCTCCACGCATGTGCACAAGTCCATCTGTGGCCAAAAGACACTTTAAAGTTATTCCAAGCAGGGAAAGTAGTTTGCAACTTTCAACAGTAAATGGGTAACTTGTTTTATAACTAAATGAAATTATTCTGAATTAGAAGGATCATGGAGATAGCAAACCCAGCCATAAAGAAGAGTTAATGTCCAACACCTATTGATACATCTACAACTCAGCCCCTGCACCTAAGGCTATGGTAGTGCATCAGAGAAGAGGGGTGGGAAAGACTGTAATAACCCGAGGGCCAGGACTTCTCCTGTGAGACCGTGTATTCTATATGTGACAAGAACCCCGAACCCATGAAATCTCAACAATATGGTCACCTAACCAAGGTCCATACAACAACAATACCAGGTGGCATGCCAGTATGGATGTGGGAAATCTCACAGATGAACTGCTACAGGCAAGCAATAGCATCTGAGAGAAGGAGACTAGGTATTTGCCAGAGAAAAGCTATCTGACAAGTTCTCCCATCCCAAGAAATAAGCCCTAAATACATAAACTCATTAGCAACACCACAAATTTGGTAGGCTGTATGTATGTGTGTGTGTGTGTGTGTGTGTGTGTGTGTGTAAAACAATAATTAAAGAGAAAAAGATAGTGGGTTTGAGAGGCGGGGGGGTAACACAGGAGGAGTTGAAAGGGGAGCATGAAGGGTAGAAATGCTACAAATATGGTAATTGTGGATGAAATTCTCAAAAAGAAATGAAAATAATATTTAAAGTTAAGGACCACGTCAGAAAGTTGGAAGCAGACTGGCTGTGGAGAAAGTGTTTGCTTATGACCGTGGGGCATAGTCTTTGCTCCTTCTGGAGATGGAAGGATTCTCATGCAGTATCTGGGATTCTCATTGGTATGCAGATGCTGGGGAGGAGGCAACATGAGCTGGGCAACTCATTCTCAGAGGCAGAGATGCAAGAAGGTAGAACACTAAACGGTGACAGTATATAGGATGAGGTGTGGGACATAAGGCAGAATTTGGGGAAAACCAGCAGGCTTTGTCTAGTCCTCTACATTCTCGCCTGCCTCAAATGACAGCCAGAGGTTACTGAGAGCCCAACAATTTTGTGAATGGGCTTATTGAAAAGGTAAACATGTTTGGCTACCTTGTCTCATTTCTCCAAGTGGCAGCTCCTCCAGGCAGATCAGAGAGCTTGTGTTTATTCACAAGATGGTTAAACTGCTGTAGGTTACAGCTTTGCAAACACAGCTACAATCTCTGCTCCCACTGGGCACTGGGGGCTCCCAGGCAGAAAAAGGCAAGGAATAACCTACACTAAAACTCCCCTCAGGTCAATTTCAAATTAATTTATAGTGCCACCTTCTCAGGAGACTTGTTTAAAGTTTTGATGAAGTAGAACTTAAGAAAATGCTGCTGGGCAGCTAGCAGCTGTTAAAAAAGAGCAGCACATAATGCAAGAAAGAATTTGAGAACAATCTCTGTTCTAGTTATTAGTGGCCTCTCCCAAGATACAAGATGGCAGATAAGTGGAAAATCCCCTCTGGGCTTCCACCATAAGCAGCCAATTCTCCGCATTGTCAGTGCTTAGTGTAGCAGATAGAGTAATACTCATAAACCACACATCTGCCCATTCCCAGGCAGTCCCCATCCCCCTGCATTTAGGAAAAAGGTGTGTCTAGAGTGTGCCATGATCCGCAGCCATACCTGAGGGAGGCAAGCCACTTGTGGGCCAGTCCTCCCCAGAGTGGTGGTCATTTCTCTCTGTGGTTTTCAAACATTGCCTTCACAACTATGGAAGCCAGGAACTACCGTGACCTGAGCCTGTTCAGTCAGCACAGGGAACACAGCTGCTTTGGAACAAGAATAAATGTCTTCCAGGAAGCCATTAACATTCAAGTTGTTTGTTACTTCAACTCTGCCTCAGACCAAGACAATGGAAAAAATGTGTATCAATTAGGAGCTGAGAAACAAAGCAATAAAATTATTATACACATATTCTTAACATAGAGGCTCTTTCCCAAGAAATATTTATGCCCTGCCCTTGCCCTAGGACATTTAGTAATGCCAGTGTCTAGAGTAGTTTTTGGGTGTTCACAGTTAATCTGTGGGGTTCCCTACTGGCATCTAGTGGGTCAGGAATTCCACAATTCTCTCACAATGCCCAAGAGGGCATTCACAATCAAGAAAGGTCTCATTCAAAACGTCAGAAATGCCAACACTTAGAAACACTGGCCCAAAGAAAAAAGCATCAACCCCTGCTTTATATAGGTAATTATATATGTCACTCAACAACCAACCCAAAGCAAATATGTTTATGCCCGTCATGTTTTCAAGGTGAGCCCTAAGTCACACATTTCATAAAATTTCTAAATATGATAGAAAATTTTCTGTAAAAAAAAAATCATTATGCTGATTTTCTTCATTCTCTAAAACCATAAAATATCAGTCAGTCATTTTAATTGCTTCACTTATAGAAAATTTTTATTTCTTCCTTCCTTTCTCTAGGCATTGCTGCATACACCTATAACCCCAGCACTCAAAAGAACGAGGCAGGGGGACCCAACTTCTAGAATGGCCAGGGCTACATGGTCAGATCATGCATCAAAAGAAAACAAATCAGAAATTCATATTCAGGAGACATTTCTCAATCAAATCCCATGAACCTTTGAGAAATACGGCGTAGAATAACAAGCTTAAGCCACTGCTAACACCACTCCATTGGGTGTCCTGACGAGAACTGGAAACGGCATTTCCCAGGTCTCGCTTCTCCGTTTTTCCACTGCATCATAGTAAGCTCCTTCATTAAATATGCTAGGTAGAGGTCTGAGGAAGGGAAACAGACACTCACGCCATAGGACGCTTGGGAACAGTGGAGGAGCCCCAAGTTTGAGGACGATGCATAGTTTCCAGGTGAGAGCGTTTGGTTTCGACGAGAAGGGCAGATCAGGGAAGGCAGCCTTCGCAGTGAGCTCACCAACACAGCATGTCCCCAGCTAACCACTGCTCCGCAGCCCAGTGTGGCCGTGCCTCTCTATATCATCTTTGCTCCCAGGTACCTCATGGTGAGGTACAAGAGAGAACTGAACCACAGCTTGGCAAGAGCTGTGAGAAATTTCACAAAATAAATGAATGAAAGCTGGACTCAGACTTGAACTATGTAATTCTAGCTGCTAGCTGTGAATCATGGGACCTGAATCCAGCCACCATGGATGGGCCTGATTTTTTTTTTTTTTCATTTTGAAACAAAGGGCATGAATTAAGAATTTTTTTTAACAATACCTTATCAGCCATGAAATAAAAGCTGCAATTGCTGGGTGCTTTTCATGCGTCAAAAACTACTACCAAATGCATTTTATTACAGTTTTCAAGATGGTCCTGGACGGGATCCTTGCCCCTGGTGGAGTAGGGAGCTCAAAGAGCTTAAGCCACATGACATGGCAGTAGGGAGTAACTAGGATTTGAGTCACCACCAACAGAGCCAAGTCCCTAGCAAGCCCATTCTGCCCCCCTCACCTTACCCTTCCCAGCTCTGTCCCTAGGGCACTTCGCAAAGCTGCTTGCATTCCTGTGTCAGATTTTTGGGCTCTGGAACAGGATAGAGCATCAGCTAAGGTCCTTCCGCATAAAGCAAGTAGCTCAGCTATTTTACTGCTCATCCAAAAGCCCCAAAGGTAAATGAGCAGATCATAGACCTCCCGGGGTCTTTCTGGACTATCTTCCAAACTCTTTTGGTTAGGGTTTTGTTTGTTTGTTTAGTTTGCCTTTACTCAATGGACTGTGTGTGACCCAGGGTACATAAGCCAGATAACCCTTGCCTCTCCCAGTCAGTTTTGGCCATGGTGTTTCATCACAGCGATAGAAAGCAAACTTAGGCAGAAAAGAAACTAGAATGCTTGTAAACCAGAAGGCCATAGATCCATATTTCAAACAAGGTTCTGCAGAATAGAAGGTGAGACTGAAATACATAGGATAATTGAATTAAAAAGTAGAGCTGTATGAAATGGTCAATACAGATGTTAGAATTTAATTGTACTTAGTTTGTGTGTGTGTGTGTGTGTGTGCGCGCGCGCGCGCGCGCACGCGTTGGCATTCAGATTCTTCTACTTTTCTTACCTTCCTCTCAGTGCATGCATTCTGCCCCTGCTCCTCCACCCTTGGGCTACCTGTGGAAGGAAACCATTTCTTCTGTATTCTGTGTGAATTTTGTTCTTTGATGCTCCACTGTGCCCACTTTGGGCAAGCCTGATTTGAGCTTGTGAAATTTGGGAGGCTGAGGTTGTGAAACAGGTCTCTAGACCCAGCTGGTTCACCCCAGAGAATCACTTTGTGTGGGGAAGAAGCTGGGCTTCTTAGCTCTAGGGTGGCAGCTGTTATTACAAAGCCACTCACAGATAAGCGGCGGGTTGGGGGGGGCGGGGAACAGACTGTCTCTCGTTCTGGGGGAGTTTCTTGTTTCTCATCTAAGGTTTTCAACATGCGACAATCCATTCCTAAGACCTGTTCCTTGTGGGAGAAGTTTGAATTTGGAGCAGGAAAATCACAATAATGAAGACATCCAAGGTGTGCGCCAAACACCCAGTAGGACCACTTTCAGCATTTAGCAGAGTGTGTACACCCTGGCTTTCAATCACTAAGCTAAACACAGTCCTCGAAAGTATTTGAGAGGTAGCTATCTATATAAGCACACAATTAAATAGGCAGAGCAGTCTTGGAATTGTTACATCTTCGATTAAGTTGAGTTACAGAGTATTTCCAGATCAGGTAACTTTGTAATTTGTGTATGGGGTATACTTGAGTAAGGCCCACATCACGGGGGCCATACTCATTCACCACTCTACCTTTGATAACAGCTAGCTTTTTGTCATTTCTCCCTTTGAACAACTGCACATGGATAGAAATCAAAATCCTGATGAGGCTTTCCCAAGCCTTCGGGAAAGACGGGAGAGTCCCCGAGGATAGTGGCTCACCCGTCGGCACACTCGCAGGGGAGATCTTGAAGACCCAAGATCTTGAAGACCACTTACTTGTCACTTAAGCGTTAGAATTTAGAATCTTAAAACAACAGATCAGAAGGGAACTTAGAAAGGACTGACAATGGAGGTTAAGTATACAATACCAGAGTGATGGCACCTATGCCCATCCAACCTGCTTTCCCACAACTCACTTCTATTTCTTTCGATGATCAATGGGAACACCTATATGGTGCTAGAATAAACAGCCGTGATGTTAGGAGACTCCACCAAATCCTCCAACCTATGAACCCAGGCACCCCAGTAGACTATTGGACCCTGATAAGAAACACAGTGGTCTGGTCATCCTCCATGGCTCTGATCACACAGTCAATCACCGAACCATGATTCACTTCTCCCCCAGCAAGACAGCAGACAAGGATGGATGCTTTCCCTCTGAGTCCCAGGATGCTTAGTCATCAAGTGCCTTCCTAGTCCCATTTGTCTCCTGGGAGGCACTGTGGCATTGTGCTCTGTGGGGTATGAAGCCCTGTTGTTTGGGGGCATGTTTGGAGTTTAGTCTTCCAGTGACCCACCTGTAATACTTGAGATGAGCTAGGTTATGCTATAGATTTTTTTTTAAAGGAAGGAAGGTAGGAAGATAGGAAGGAAGAGAAACCTCGGTGCCTTGAAACAGTGAGAGTTTCACTTGTTGCTCATACTTATGTCTCTCACGGGTCAGCAGGGGCTGAGTTCAGCTCTGGCCTCAAGCTGGGAGCCAGGCTGACAAAGAGCCTCTCTTTGGACTGTGGCTTATCACCGTGCATGTGGAAAGAGTGAGTATGAATGCCATGCTGACTGCCAGCACTGTCTCTAGTGGTAATGTGAAGTTGTGTCTCACAGCCCTGCCCCCCCCCCAATTGAAAACCCACAACTATACCTGCCATCAAGACCTTAGCACACAGCAGGAGACACAGCCAAAGGCACTAGTGATTAGAGCCTTGCTCATGATGCAGCGCCCTGAAGAGCCTGATTTACATGATGCCCATACAGCCAGATCACCTAGCTGAAAAGACACAGAAGTCTTCCATACCCTTACACATCCTCCAGGTCTCCTGAAAAGTTAGAGGTGAAGTTATCCCTGCTGAGTACCTAACAACGGAACAGCCGGGAAAGGCTCAGTGCAGCCAATAATGGCAGGCGCCTTTTGACAGAGGGGATCACAAATCCTATGTAAGAAGCTCTGTTGCCTCTAAAAATCCTGTAGGGCCATGCTCCAAGACTGAGAGTTCAGCAATAAACAGATGTCCAAATATGCCAGCAATGAGGTTCAGGACACACTAGCCCACACAGGCCGAGAGGAGGCCAACGGTGACAACTAAATATACAAACATACACTGATGCCTGTGAGCCGATCACTTTGAGGAAGTGTAGACTCCGAAGAGCCTCTGGAAAAGCCAGATTTTAATAAAAGAAACTGGCCTTTTTGCATCAGTGCTATCGTGCGAATTGTCACACATGCTAGGTAAGCGTTCTACTGCTGTGATACTCACCCAGCTCAAAACTGCACACCCACAGGGAAGGTTTTGTTACAACTGAGTCTACACACATCAGCCATGAGGCGACTTTTATCACTTAGGCTATTTTATTCTGCCTACGAGATGTACCTTCCATATATTTGCTTCTCTTGCCCTCCAGTAGCTTGCGACCACTTCTTCCCTAGACGCCCTATGCCCATAGCCTTTTCTGTACCTCACGGTACTATCTGACCTCGTCTCTTGTCTGAGTTTATTTGAGGAACCCTCATGCACAGGTTGATAAATAAAATCTCATGTGCAGGTTACAGTCATATCTAGGAAAGTAGATGAACATACAAGAGGCAGGAGTGGGATTCAGAGACACCTGGCAAGTTTACAGTGCTCTATTCTCTTGTTTGTCTCATCTGAATTTGAACAGTCGTTAACCTCTGATTCAGTGAAGCATGACTTCTGTATGTGGCCAAGACTCAGCTATTGACTGCAAAGGAAAATCTCTGCCTCTGTTTTCAGGGTTTACATACTAAGCTCCATTAAAACTCATGGTTCCGCATCCCATCCCTTTGCCCAGCATTCTAAATACTAAAAAACAGTAGCCAGACCTATACAATGTAAGATGACATTTGTAATGCCTTTCCTCAATCCTTATCTCTATTTTAAACAATGTTTATTATGTTAAAATTAGCATAAGGTGTTGTAGATTAATTTGCAGAAAAGCAAAACTTGTATCTGGAAAGAATATGAAGGAATTGAGTGGAGGTGCCTGAGGATCGTCTCAGTGGTCTGGAGAAGAAGACAAAGGGAGACATATATCTTGGGTGAAGGAAGACCCTTCTCAGCACTTGCCCTCTGTGGTGGTTTGAATAGACTCACGTGTATGAATGTTTGACCCACAGGGAGCAGCACTATTAGGAGGCACGGCTTTAATTAGAGTCGGTGTGGCCTTGTTGGAGGAAGTGCATCACCTTGGAGGAAGGCGTTGTGGTCTTACATGCTTAAGCTATACCTAGTATGGCAGTCTCCTGCTGCCTGCAGATCAAGACAGAACTCTCAGCTCCTCCTCCAGTAACATGTCTGCCTGTACGCTGCTGTGCTTTCCACCATGCTGAAAACAGACTAAGCACCTGAAACGGTAAGACACTCCCAATTAAATGTTTTCTTTTATAAGAATTCGTAGTGTCTCATCAAAGCAATAAAAACCTAGCTGTGACACCTTCCCACTCTTATCTTATTCCACCTCCTTTGCCTTCCACAAAAACCTTTTGCACCTTGTAGGGCCCAGAAGACAGAGATTTGAGGTCACAGATCCTCCATCTTCTCAAAACTGACATCGCTAGAATGAGCCTGATTCTGGATTGCCAAATCCACACCCCGTGTATTTCTTGTCAAGTGCTCAATACAAGAACAGAGTGAGCACCTTTCTCTTTCCTCCATCACCCCTGGCCTGCCTTTCCACTGTCACAGCTGAGACAGAAGAGGTGACTCCAAGTAGGGTCAGACTTTTTGCGAAGCAAGGCCTCTTCTAGATAGTAATTCTAAAAAATATGCTCTTAACATTTTTTGCTCAAAAAGAATACCTAGTAAATAACATTTTACAATAAAACAAGCAATGAGTTGTTTGGTTTTAGAGTAGTGATTGTTTCTGAAAATGAAAAGTTTGAGGAAATTTCTTAACAAATTTGATATTCACTTCCCACCATGACCATCTAGGATGCCTCAATTCAAAAGTTAGTATAAAGAAAATGTAGATAGCATTCTACAGAGTGCCATGTTCAAAAGACTGTCTTCATTTCCAGTGTAAATAGCTCAAAATTTACAGAATGAATGACCAAGACTGGATCTGGCAGCACAAACCTTCAATCCTAGAGTTCTGGAAGCAGACACAGAAGAATGGGGACTTCATGAATTTCAGGCCAGCCTGGGATACCAAGAGAGCTGCTGTCTCAGGATAAACAATCCTTTTTCTTTGTATTTCAAAGCCCTCTGAAGTCCTTCTACTTACAAACTTACGCTTCTGTGACAAGGACAACATCAAAAGAAACTTTCTGTACAGAAAGGTACCTGCGGGCTGAGCTGTGAAAAGGTCATTACTGAGTTGAAGCACTTGAACAATTGTTCAGGTGATCTTGCTATCACAACAAAGTAAACTGTTTAACCATTTCCAAACACCACGCTCATCTTGTAATTCATTACTAAAGACCTGACAGGCTAGGGTCAAATAGAAGGGGAGGAATACTTCCCCTATCAGTGGACTAGGGGAGGGACTTGGGGGAGAAGAAGGGCAGGATTGGGAAGAGACTAGGGAGGGGGCCACAGCTGGGATACAAATTGAATAAATTGTAATAAATGATAATAAAAAATTAAATGCAAAAAAGAGAATTCACCAAGAAAAACTAAGCAAGCTGCCCCCAAAAATCACTTGAATAAGAGACTGTATTGTAAGGCTCATTGATGAACAAATCTTTCCATTTCAAAATAAAGGAAAGTAAATATAAACACAGATGTAGATGTAGCAATGGCTGCGGCACTTCTTTAGGAGATTAGAAAGTAGAACACCAAATGAAAAACTTGGGTATTGGGTTAGATGCTTGACACTAGAGAAGTTTCTAATAATATGCATTTAATATATGTTTTATTGCTAAGTGGGACCATTTAACTAAAAAAATTTCATTAAACATTAATGTAGTTGGAGAGCTAGGAAAATGGCTCAGTGATTAAGAGAAGTGACTGATTTTCCAGAGGGCCTAATTCAGTTCCTAAAACAAGTCTGATATATCACAACCATCTATAAGTCCAGATCTGGAGATCCAATGTCCTCTTCTGGCCTATGTGGGTACCAGGTATACAAGTGGTAAGCAGACATACATGCTGTCAAAACGCCCATACACACAAAATAATTTAGGCACTTTAACACAGTATGTAAAATGTCATTCATACCCTAAGTCTGGATCCTAGAGTTATATCTGTATAGTCTGCCATTGCTTACAGTCTAGTGTTTGGTCATCTCTACATCCACTGGTATTACTCTATTAATAATGGTTGCTGACCCAGATGATCTATTATTTGGTGGTCTGGAAAAACAGGGGAACAAGTATTGGAGCTTCTCAGAACAGAAATAAGATAGAAGAGTCCAACAAGCCCTTGAGAGAGTCGGTTGCCCCTGCCCAGATCCAGAAGTACCTCACAGAGGACAAAGAGGCCAAGTGGTCCTCCAAAATCTCTTTAAAGTGCCTCTTTCTAGGTTGACCCATGAGTCCAAAGGGCAAGGCACTTTGGAGCATTATCTGGTGAGATGCCCTCCTCAAGAAGCCGTGTGTCAGGAAATATCATCAGGCAGTTTCTAAACTAGTCCACAATCTCTATTCTCTTGAACTCTGAGACCCATCAGGTCCACATCAATGAACAATGTTAAGAAGCCTGTAAGATACTGAACAAACACAGCAACACCTTCTGAGGTTTCCAGTACATGCTGTTAACTCTATGGCCTCCGGTATCAGGAACACACTGCAAAGAGTGGTGATGGTTTCTCTTGCATTTGTCTTTGATAGTATCCCAAAGGATGGTTACATGGTGAGAAAATTAGGGATACGGGTATCTGGTCATAAAGATAATACACACTAGAGGTAGAAGGCAGAATACAAAGCAAAGACAGAGGAGGAAAAATGAAGCCCTGAACTGGATGCTGTATTGGTCAAACTCCTTGAATTTAACAGATTGAGGGGGGCCCAATCTTTCTTCATAAGCCTTCTAAAGAGAAAGAAGAAGGTCTTGGGTGAGTAGCAGACTAACCAGTTAGAGGAACCATAAGATGTGGGTCATCTTGATTGCTGACCTGGCAACTGTAACATGGCAATATTCGTTATATCCTTCATTATCTTCAATTATTTTATTTTTGAAAGATTCTTAATTTTCTATTTATTTACTCCCTTATTCATTTAGTTCGTGTGTGCATGCGTGTGTGCCTGAGTGTGCGCCTGTGTGTGTGTTTCTGTGAATGTGTGTACAGGTGCCTACAGAGGCCAGAAGATGTCAGAGCACCCTGATAGGTGCTCTCAAAATCAAACTAGGAGCCTCTGGAGGAGGAGGAAGCATTCATTCATGCATTGATTCATTCATTCATTGGTTTTATTGAGATAAGGTTTCTCTGTGTAGCCTTGGCTATCCTGAACTAGCCTCGAACTCACAGAGATCCACCTGCCTCTGCCTCCCAATTGCTGGGATTACAGGCATGCACCACTGAATCCAGCTCAGGAAGCATTCTTAACAACTGACCTATCTCTCCAACCCCATCTTCAATTATTTTAAATATAAAGCAACACCAATGAATTTTTATATCAACTGGTATCCATATGGGGAAGAAGAAAGTAGAAGGAAACTTGAACCTTAGCCAAAGTTATTTCTAGAAAAGAAGGTTCTGGAGAGACTCCGTGCTCTGTATGCTTACAGAGATCCAGGCAAGAGATGCTAACAACAGCCTCGAGCGGCAGAGTCCCCTGGTCAACTTCAGGGATCTTGAGTATGCTGCGTTAATAGTGTGCATTTGAGGTCCCTTCTAGCAGTTTAAATCACTGTTGTACAATGGGATTTAGGTCATACTTGAAATACATTTGGGGTTCTTATAATCAGCAGGATAATGTAGCCAAGTCTCTTGGCCTTTTATGCCATGGTTTCATTATCCAGAAATTAGACAAAGAGTAGGACCAGCTTACTAGAGCTCTTTAAGGTGTATGCTAATACATTAAAGACTTAGCAGATGCGGCCTTCACCCCCTGCAGACACTTTTCTAAACTCCTGGGCAAGTCCTCTCACTGAAGACAGTCTGCTTCTCTGTGCCACTGATAAGACAGTTGCCTGTGTCATTAGCTTGACAGGTGGTTTGTGGGTATAACTTCAGCACAAGCTTTCAGCATATACCTTAGAGAAACGTTCAGCTTCTATCACGTGAAGACTATGCCCCTCGTGGCTGCTGCTTCTTTGGTCTTGGTTCAAGAACAGACATCAAGTCTGCACAATGTCAAGCGCCTTCTTTGCTGCAGCCATTGACTTTGCGGCTTGTTTATTACGAAACAACAGTAAACTGGCAGTATGTAGTGTTGGAATATGGTTCAGAAATCTGCATTCCCAGGTGGTGCCCAGTCGTGGAGCTTGTGCATCATTACACTGTCACTGTTTTAAAGCCAGACTGATTTAAAAACAACTTCCCGAATTTTACCTTGAAAAGCACATCTACAGCTGGTTGGCTTTGGGTAAATTATCCCATCTTCCTCTTGAACATTTGCTTGATAGATTAGCCACTGTGGCGCACAGCAGGCCCCTGGGTTGGGCCGGTCTAAGATCTGGAGAGGACAGGAACCCCACAAGGAGAGCAACAGAACCAGAAAATTTGAACACAGGGGTCTTCCCAGAGACTCATACTCCAACCAAGGACTATTCGTGGAGATAACCTAGAACCCCTGCACAGATGTAACCCATGGCAGTTCAGTGTCCAAGTGGGTTACATAGTAATGGGAAGAGGGACTGCCTCTGACATAATCTGATTGGCTTGCTCTTTGATCACCTCCCCCTGAGGGGGGAGCAGCCTTACCAGACCACAGAAGATGACAATGCAGCCACTTCTAATGAGATCTGATAGACTAAGATCAGAAGGAAGGAGAGGAGGACCTCCCCTATCAGTGGACTTGGGGAGGGGCATGTGTGAAGAAGGGGGAGGGAGGGCGGGTTTGGGAGGGGAGAAGGGAGGGACTTATGCGGGGATACAAAGTGAATAAAGTGTAATTAATAAAATTAAATTTAATTTAAAAAGAAAGATTACCATGCCACCTAATGCCAGCTACTTTTGCATAAGTCTCTTTTAGATAGATTTCCCTCCTGTCTTCTCTCCTAGGCTCCCCTGTGTACTTTCATACCAGCCTACACCGTGGCCTCCTCCACAGGCTTCTCAAACAGCTCTGTCTAACATACTCTTACTCTCCATGTGATACTGAACTTGCATTTCACTGTATAGTTAGACCTAACTCCAAACCAATGAGTTTCTTTCCACTGACAAATAAATTTTTAGTTTTTCAAGGCAGGAGCTGTCTACAGTGACCTTTGTTTTCCACCATGTCTATGATGGAGTAAAAAAAAGATTGTGAAGAAGAGCTTTAACATCGAGCCAACAGATATCATGCAGATATCCTGGGAAAAAAAACAAAACAAAACAAACTACCCGAGAATTTGTCCACTGTCCTTGAGACAGTGGACAAAATAGTGAACTGCACCCTTTCGCCGTCACATCTTTTTTGTTGGTATGATCAGTGATTATCACAGATACACTGTAATTGCTTCCATGCTTGAAGACTTGTTAAAAATGATTCTATCCTGCCCTTATTTTCTTTGCCATGAAAAAATGCAAAAATTACATGATCCCTGCTCAGGTTTCAGCATGCAGCATTGGCAAACACAGATACCTCATCTCTTTGCCCACAGCTTAAAACTATGGAGACAATTTGTTTGTCACACAGACAACTCTAGAGTCACAGAGGTGACTCCAATTTTCTCTTTGGTTATTTCTCTTTGATCAAATGGACAAGTATGAAAATGTCTCTAAGCATCAGCTGATCCTGCTACTCACTATTTTTGACATTGCTTAAGAGTAACTAATACTTTCAGTATCAGTGCTGGGAAGGCAGAGACAGAGCTCTGTGAGTTCAAGGCCATCCTGGTCTAGATCGCAAGTTCTAGGCCATCCAGGACTACACAGTGAGATGTTGCGACCCTCGTAATCGTCTCGCCAGCAAGAATGAACACGGACAACAGGATCTTTCTGCAGCAGGCTGTATTATCATCAAGCGATGAAAGGAGGAAGACCCCAGGCCCCAAAGTGGTGCTGTTTAAATAAGCCCTGATCGCACCTAAGTGACGTGGAGTGACATGTCATACCCTGATTGGCTGCTTACTCATTACCCGTCTGACGGCCCGGGGTCAGCCAGCGGCTTGGTGTGCTTTCGCATCCAGCACATGCGCCCCAAAGCTTGTTACCAGTACAGAGACCAGATGCCGGCGCCATCTTGTAATGGCGTCTGAACCTCGGCTCTCCACAGTGAGACCCTGTCTCAAACAAACAGACAAGTAAGCAAACAAATAAACAAACACTGAGAAAGGCATTTTCTTCTAGTTCAATATTGTAATTAGTCTGAGTATTTTAAATCTATTTCATATGTTTAGATGAAATTCACATAAGCATCTTTTAAAGAAGATTGAGCTGTTAAGCAATATTTCTTAAAGATAAGCGTGATCTTCCACCTTATAACTCCATGCTTGGGCAATGCCCAAGACAAACAATTGTCTACAGAAGACTTATATAAAAATTCTCTTTGCGACTCCAAATGATCCAGTGACCAACAACAGGAAAATTGAAAAACTGTATCAAGTGGTAGTTATATAAGATGCACATCTTTATAATCTGAGCAGATGGGAGGCTGAGACATGATAATAGGCTCAAGGAATGCCTAGGCTACATAGTGAGTTTAAGGCCAGCCAAGATTACAGAAAGAGTCTCTCTCTCTCTCTCTCTTTCTCTCTTTTCTCTCTCATGCACCTGCACACACACACCAGAATTTATAATTTATAAAGAATTTATAAAGCATGTTAAATTCATGTAGTAGAATATTACATAATTGTAGAAAATGTCTTTTAAGCATAATTTTGAAGGAAAGAAGCCAAACTCAAAGAAGCAAATCTCTACATTGCACTATTTGTGTGAGGCTTAAGACTAGGCAAAATGTGTGTGTGGGATGGAAGTTAGACTAGTATGTCTTGGGGGTTGGGTGGGTGCTGACTTGGAAGGGGCAGAAATGGAGGGTTTGGGGCTTTTAGTAATGTTCCATCTCAGTTGGGTGATGTATAGATATATATGAATGTATATATGTATATAACTATACAGGCACATGTAGAGTTCTGCAAGTTACAGACTGCAACTTGGTGCGTAATATATGCTAGGATTTGACCTCATTTTAAAGGCAAATGAAAATCTCACATGGACTCGGGAATTAGGTACGAATATTTACAGCTCCTGTGTTCATACCTTGCCAAGTCTAACTTGCTAAGTTCCACTAGGTAACGATCCAAAGCACCATAGCTAGGCAACAAAGGGTTAAGCTTCCCCGCGGAGCTTGGCCTCTTCTGAAGGTTTCAGTTACTTAGAAGTCTCATCAAGGAGCGCTCAGAGACACACATCAACAAGGCCAAGCGTTTTAATGCACCGACTGGCTAAGTATCCATCAGGGCTGCGTCCTCTGCCAGCCTGTCTACAGATTGACAAGATAGTGTTAATGCCACAGCAAAGGAAATGGAAAGAAAGGCAGGTGCTGACCCACACAACAATGAGGCCCTATTCTCTCCCGCGCACCTGAGAACACCACTGAACCTTGCCATTGTTCAGCAGCAGAAACTTTGCGGTTTCTCTCAGCCTTAGCTCTTGGTCACATGACCACAACATTTCCTTACGTGCTAACCCTTGTCTGTGCCCCTTGCCGATGGCCTCCTTCACGCCGTGTCATCCAGACTGACCAACCAGAGGCCATCCTGCGTCTTCTCCTCCCCTCGTTCTGAGCTGTTAACTTTTTAAGTTTTGATATTGTTTTGATTCATAATGAAGGGAGGGAAAGAGCCGTCTAGGTCCAGGCGCAAGCTGTACAAAAGATCGTCTGTGCAAAGGCAAAGGTTAGCAGGACAAATAGCCCTGGGGTTTAGGGGTAAGCCTGTCTGATTCAGAGAACCGACAGGGAAAAGCTGAGCACGTGGGAGGTGTGGAAAACCCACTCTCTGGGACTGTGTTACTTTCTGGCCTTCCCAGTCAGCAGGTGCACAGTCAGCCCGGGTGGCCGAGCAAGCACAGGGGATAAAAACAGCTGTGTCCGGCTTTGAGTTTTGGGGTTCCCTAGACCAAATATAAACTCAAAGCCTCTTTCATCTTTACAAATTGCTTCTTGTGCTGAACCTACATCAAACTGGAAAGGGAACCCAGTCTTTGGAGGCTGCCTGGATGTTTCTTTGGGTAAACCACAAATCACAGAGTTACCTGTAAACTGATTTTACAAAAGGTGACTTGAGGCATCAGAATATCCTGACCCGGTTTTCTGTAAGGCCTGGGGAAAACGTTTACTCTTCAGACTCAGCAAGGGATTGCTGCTGGAGGCTCTGTTTACTTTAACATCCCCAACGAACCCCTATCCTCTGGGCACAGTTATTTCTGCTTTCTTTTTGTAGCTGTTGTGTTTAAAACAGTGAGAAGAATTGTAGAGATTAAAAAGTATACAGCACGTGAGACTATGTGAGAACATGGCCAGCTGGTCTACTCAAACTGGGAGCAGTCTCTCCAACAGAGTGTTCATGTCGGAGAAAGGACAGGTTTATCCAGGGTGTACAATGTATGGTTCTAACTAAAGCAGAGAGAGATGCTCTATACTCACTGATTGTTTTTGGTTCAAATATTGGCGTGTATCACAATAGCTAGACATATATACTAAACACTGAGATCTAGAACTTTGAATCAGTGGAGCAGGCACGAGCCTTGGAAATGACTCTGTGACGCCTTCCAGGTAACTCAGATGTAGAGGCCACAGATCATTTGGTGAGGCTCTCGAGCTGTCATCACATTTCACCTGTGTCAAACTGCTAGTTCAGGCCCATTTTTACTGAGTTGCACAGCTTACAAAATAAGATGGAAACTTGAGAGTTGGGAGAACTCTTAAATCTTCCCCACTGTTCCCAGCACTAAGCTGAAGGAATGTTCTCACCTATTGTCAGATCAAGGGCCAAAGGTCACTCATCCTGCCTACTGACCAAGTCAATGTCAATCTCACCTCATCCCACGTATGCTTTAGAAACTCTTCCACTGAGCATGTGCAAAAAGTGAAAACATGCTGCAGTCATCTGGGAAAACTGAGGACCTATAATTCCACCAGAGCATGATATGCCTCCCACAATCACCCGAATCTTTAAAAGAAGATTTTGAAGGGGTGCCACCATCACATTTAGAACACTCTGTCTTCCCACAGTTCATCTTTGCACAGCCCCCCCCCCACACACACACACAAAGCACCGATTGGGTGTTCTCAAGATAATAATGTGCCATTATTTCTAGGGAAGACCACAAATCAGTAGGAGCCCCTGCCAAGCTATAAAGTACCGTATGAAGCCGAGTGGAGCAGCTTCACTGACTTCTTTTTCCCTCGGGCTTCCCCACTTGCCCTGTGAAAGTTGTTCCAACAGTTCCCCAGTGAAAGGGCTTCGGAAACAGGAGCAGTGCTCAGGGAAGGGAGAGTGAAGTGTTGATATGCTGACCTGCGGGGCACAAAAGCCCACTGACAGATGGGATGAAAAAAAAGTGCGGAGAGGATTAAACACAACAGGATTTTCTAAGTAGTAAAGGCAATAATAAGTCCTTCTGGAAAGGTCCTCTGTGTGCTAGTAAGTGCCATTTGACCCATCCAAGATCACAAACACACAAAGTGTGGGGCAAACAAAATGCCCAGCACACATTTGGGTCAGTGGAGGAGGTGATTAGCCATCTATCAGGCAAGAGTAAAAGGCACTGCCAACCCACCTCCCGAGCCTCTGGAGATTGTATTTTGAAAAGCCTGGAAGAGTTAAGCTGATTTCAACACACACACACACTTATCCCTGGGATCTGGAAGGCAATTATAGTCATCTTTCATGAGTAGACCATCCCACAAACATTACTTGCTGTTATTATGCCTGAGAGTTGGACCAAGTTCTGGTGCAAAAAAAAATAGCCTGTTTGTCAGTTTCCTCTACTCTTCCTCTACTCTTGTGAAAGAGGTGGCATTGGGGGGCAATGCTGTGTGACTTTGAATCACTTTGAAGTTGTCAGAGAGAGAAGAGAAGGCTGCAGGCACCAGAGGTCTTAGAAAGGAGAGCAGGTAGCTGAGGAGGATGGACACACCCCTTCAGGGAAAGCTACTTCCGGAATCCCCTAAACCAGTTACACATTGAAGCTAAGCCAGCACTTCAGAGATACTTTGAGTCATTCTTTCTGTTCTGGTTTTCCAGGCCTCACTCTCCATTCCTTTATACCACACTGAAACAGAGTAATGGAAAATACACAGACCAAGTGGAAATCTGCATCATGACCCTTAGGAAAAGTACAATGTCCATTGAAAGATGCCCAGGGAGCACACGGCCAATTGTGAGTACACTGTGTGCCTTACCGATGACTTGCTCAATGGTCTCTGAATCACTCCTATAAAGAAAAGGCAAACATACCTGTCTCCTTTCAGACTCAGACTGCCAGGCCCAAAAACACATGTGAGCATCTGAAGCTACTAATAGGCATCCAGTCTTTATTAAAACCATGTGGGACACAGTGGCAAGGAGCTGTGCACTGCAGTCTGGCTTGCTTCTCTCTTCCTACCTTGTTTTGCTTTTGTTTTTGAAGCTACGTAGCTATGTAGTCCTGGCCTAGAACTCACTGTGTAGATGAAGCTGGCCTCAACCTTCCTCTCGTTCTCCTGCTCTTCCTTCTTAAGCACTAGGATTCATGGGTGCACACCCCACACACACAGTAAACACACCAAACTACACAGTTTTTTTCTTTCCCCTCCCTCCTTCCTCCCTTTCCCTTCTTCCCGTCCTTTCCATCCTTTCCTCCGTCCCACTTTCTCTTTCTCCTTCCTTCCTTCCTTCCTTCCTTCCTTCCTTCCTTCCTTTCTTCTTTCTTTCTTTCCTTCTTTCATGTATGACATTTGGGAATTAAGTTTAAACTCCCTGATTGCTTAGCAAGTACTCCTACCATTGAACTGTGCTGTCCTGTTCCCTCTTCTTATCTGGACATGAAGACACTTCAGTGGATCTTACCTCTGGAATATGCCTGTGTAAATCCTTGAAGACTCAATAGGACACAGTCAAGAACATAGGATGAGTTAATGATGTATCCTTGATGAGAAAACACCATGCAGAATAAAAAAGATGCCAAAAAAAACCACGCCAATGTAAATATCATTTGGTCACAGAATGAATGCCCTTCATTGAGAGGCTGACATTAGATAGATTCTATCTTCTTCAGATAATGATGCCAGCATCCTTTTACCTAGTAAAGTGTAAGAATATTTCCTTCCTACTTAAACATTTGGTTTTATGTTTGGGTGTGTATATATATATGTCTAAGGCAGGAAAGTCTATGAAGAAATTAAAGCTATCTTGTTTATAATAAATAAGATGTGGATTTGCTTAAAACATAGGAAATTGTGAATCAAAAAATACTTTTTGGTCAGGTATAGAGGCAAATGCTTGTAACTCCAGTCTTTGGGGTTAGAAGGGTCCTGAGTATGAGAGAAATCTAGCCCTATAGAGTAGGAACTTGTCTCAAGAGAGAAAGGGACTGGAGATGTATCTCAATGGCAGTACACTTGTCTAGCATACTCAAGACACTGAGTTCATTCTGCAGAAAGAAAGAAAAAGAAAGAGGAAAAAACTTTGTTGATTAAAAGATACCTTTTAACTGAACATCAGAGAGTCCATGTGATTCAATCCAACATGTATGCATGATGGCCTACCTCCAAGCTATCTCGAAAGGCTGCCTTGAATCCTGAGGCTGGGAATCTGCATGCCATTTCTTTGTTGCTGTGAGTTATCTATCTGTAAGGATGGTCAGTAGGATGAGAAGAGAAAGAAGGCCTGCTTCTCTGTTGGCATGAGGTTCCACCGGGTATGCCCCTGTCCTTCTCCTTCACCTCACAGTAGACCAGAAACTATCCCAGCTAGGGCTTCTATTGCTGTGAAATGCCATGACCAAAAGCAAGTCTGAGAGGAAAGGGTTAATCTGGCCTACAGTTCCACACCATACTCCATCACTCAGGAAGTAAGGACAGGAACTCAAACAGGGCCAGAACCTGGAGGCAGGAGCTGATTCAAAGGCCATAGGGTTCGACATACTGTCTTGCTCCCCATGGCTTGCTCAGTGTGCTTTCTTAAAGAACTCAGGATTACCAGCAGAGGGATGGCACCACCCAAAGCAGGCTGGGCCCTTCCCCATCCATCTCGAATTAAGAAATGCTCTACACTCTAACTAGCAGTGTTTTCAAAACAAAGACTCATGACCAAACCTTTGGCAGAGTACAGGGAATCATAAGAAAGAAGGGGAGTTAGTCTGATGGGGAAAGGATAGGAGTTCCACAAGGACCAAATATATCTGGGCACAGGGTCTTTTCTGAGACTGACATTCAACCAAGGACCATGTATGGATATAACCTAGAACCTCTGCTCAGATGTAGCCTGTGGTAGCTCAGTAACCAATTGGTTTCCCAAAGTGAGGGGAACAAGAACTATTTCTAACAGGAACTCAATGACTGGCTCTTTGGCCTCCCCACCCCCCAAGGGAGGAGCAGTCCTGTTAGGCCACACAGGAGGGCTTTGCAGCCAGTCCTGAAGATACCTGATAAAACAGGATCAAATGAATGGGGAGGAGGTCCCCCCCATCAGTGGACTTGGAAAGGGGCATGGAGGAGATGAGGGAGGGAGGGAGGGACTGGGAGGGAATGAGGGATCGGGACACGGCTGGGATACAGAGTTAATAAAATGTAACTGATAAGAAAAAAATAAAATTAAAAAAAGAAATGCTCTACAGCTACATCGTTTTTTTTTAATTCCTATAAATTTTTCTTTTTAACTTTTATTAATTACACTTTATTCACTTTGTATCACCCCACAAACCCCTCCCTCCTCCCCTCCCAATTCCACCCTTCCTCCCCCTTCTTCACGCATGCCCCTCCCCAAGTCCACTGATAGGGGAGGTCCTCCTCTCCTTCCTTCTGATCTTAGTCTATCAGATCACATCAGGAGTGGCTGCATTGTCATCTTCTGTGGCCTGGTAAGGCTGCTTTCCCCCTCACGGGGAGGTGATCAAAGAGCAGGCCAATCAGATTATTTCAGAGGCAGTCCCTCTTCCCATTACTATGTAACCCAGTTGGACACTGAACTGCCATGGGCTACATCTGTGCAGGGGTTCTAGGTTATCTCCATGCATGGTACTTGGTTGGAGTATGAGTCTCTGGAAAGAACCCTATGTTCAAATTTTCTGGTTCTGTTGCTCTCCTTGTGGGGTTCCTGTCCTCTCCAGATCTTACTATTTCCCACTTCTTTCATGAGATTCCGTGCACTCTGCCCAACAGTTGGAAGTTACAGCTACGTCTTATTCCACAAGTCTCAACTGAGGTTCTCTTCTTTCAGATCGCTCTTATTGACGTCAAGTTGACATAAAACTGGCTAACACAGGAGCTCCTCCTTCAGTTTTGGTTTGGAGAGTTTATTTATTCTTTTCCTATGTTCTAAAGCTAGTCTCATTTGGTCTCTCAGGACCAGCTCTGCAGGAAGCCTCTTCTAAGCTTCTCCTGACCCAGCTCCTTCCTTTGTCCTCAGACCCCAAAGAGAAACACAGTGGTTGCTTATAGTAGCTTTTATTTATCTAACAAATTCTAATTTTCTAATTTCTGTTTAACATGTTCTATATATTAAAAATGGTCTGTGTCAAATAACATGAGGGGGATTTTTTGTTTTTTTTGTTTGTGTGTTTGTTTGTTTTGTTTTTGTCTTCCTGATTGAACCCTTACTGATACATTATGTGTGCATATTTAAAATGTATACTTCATGCATGTCCCCAGTATATATATAGAAAGACAACAGAAGAATAGAAAAGTCTAACATGAAAATGACAGTGTACAAATGTTCACAGAGTCAAACAATGAAGACTATTGGAACTGTATTGAGTGTATTTCTCCAAGCTTGACTTCCCCTAAGACAATTGAAAAATGTATCCAAATGAAAAAAAAAAAAAACCATGTTATTTTTATAGGAACACAGTTAAAGATCAACAGGCTATCACACTGCCAAACCAGAAAGACTTTGATGATAAATAGTGAAAAAATAGTGAATCTCTCCCTTTTTCTTGAGTTCTTTGTAGAGGAATATGCGTATCTGATATTGATCCGTATTTTACATCCTGCCCAGATTTGACACCAGTGGCTCTCGGAGGCGTTCACCCCAAGTAAAGGGGTATTCACTTCCGGCATTATGCTGCCCTGCCCTCAGCAGGCATGTACTCTGTGGGTATCTGTCCCTCCTTCATTCTGTGGGGATGTCATCCTTTACCCAGTCACCCACACTAGCTTACTCTCAACTCCTCGGGACTGTTGCCAAGATACTCAAATTTCTCCAATGCAAGGAAGCTTTGGTGTGGTCGCTTTTTCTGTCACTAATTTTAACACAAAGACAATTCAGTAACAAAGAGAAGGTTTCTTAAAGGTCTCAAGAAAAAATGTGTAGTTCCTACCCAGAGGCTATACTGAGCTCAAATCCATTTCAAGAAAATAATCTGCACTACCCATACCACATTGAATAGATGGACTTTTAAAAATCAAGACTTTTGTCATTTTTCCTTAAGGAAGTTAACATGCACACAGTAAGCAGATGCCCACACCATATAAGGACAGGGCATGCTTTTTCCTCCCTGTGCTTATACATAGTGTCAAACATCCCTCATCGAATATGCAACCCAAGATTAAAGTTCAATGGTGTATTAAATTAACATATACAAAGTCCCCGATATCCAGACATCTATGAATAGTGGGGGCCATCAGCAATGTAAACTTTTTGAATAGGCTAAGTATTCCATCGTGTCTAACCTAGTTGGAAACATGACTCTGCAGCCTACCCAGCATATTGGGAAACTCTGAGACTCGCTTCTCAGCTCCAGGACTTCCCAATTACAGAAAGTTCTTAGCTTACACTACAGGACACATAAGGACCCCACAGTTTCCAAACACAAATCGCATCTGCACCTCTCTGCCAGGTACAGCAAAGGATATGCCTGGAGGGTTAGACTGCCCAAATCCTTGCCCTTGTGCTGTCAACATGGATGGCCCCAGCAGGAGTGGACCCCACTGCCCAGTGTCAGAACACACTCAATAAAACTCTGTCTTGGATTTTTTTTGTCTCACATCACAACTCCCACAACTTCCTTCCTAGAATCCCTCTGAAATGAAGGCTTAGGCCCACGTTCTTGCTTTGAAGTTTGCTCTGGGGCACTCAAGCAGAGATAGCCACACCAGGGACTTCCTGGTGAGAACGTTGCCATGTCTCCTGTTTACTGCCTGGTCTCCTCCTGGGCCAACCTCAAGCCAACTCCACAGCCCACCCTGTCTCCTGGGGAGATGGTGTCTAGACCGCTTCATGTGTTCCATAAAGCGAGTTAATTTTCAAGTGCATTTAACGTCTAAGGAACACATACAGTGACCTTGACGTGCACATACTCCCATACGAGAAGCAAATACAGAAACAGAATTCCAGCTAAGGAGAATGCCCATAAAAATAGACGGAAACCCGATATCTCTTTTGTAAAATAAGCTATCAAAAACTGTAGATGGTGTATACATTTTACTTAGGCAATGGCAGGTATTAACTGGACTCTGACCCACCTTTTTATCTTAAAATAGTAGGATAACTGTCCGGGGAGAGCTCAGGACCTGTGCTGTGTGGCCAGTTTCACCCACTGACTGTAGAAAGAACGGCGGGCGCTCAGTCTCACCCTGCTGCCCTGTAGCTTCTGCAGATTCCCAAACACATTCCCTCCAAATGTGATGGATTTAACATGTCACTCTGTGTCACCTCCAGATATAACTAAGAGTGTCGAGACCCCCTGCTTCTTTGACAGATGACAGTTAACATCTGTGCCCCACAGAGCTGATTTAAAACTCTATCTGCAGGGATTCCTATCTGTGTGGCAAGCTAAGGCTCACTGAGGGTGCATTTGACAGCGTGCTGCCTGGCTGCAGTGAGCGGTGACACGTGATGGGGAGGACATGCCACCCTGAACGCTGCCCCAAACATGCTGACAGCAGACAACCTCTGGGGGTAGCACTGGGCCTGTCATTTTTAAGATCTGAGTTTCCCAAATCTTCCAATAGCTACAGGAACCTGGGTCATGGCCTTGATTGCTCTGTAGTCTTGAATCTCACAGGAACCAATCGTGTATCCCCTCTGATTCTCAATCTAAAAAGAAATGAAATAGCACCTACCGTGCCTATTTCAGAGGGCAAGAGGTAAAATCTTAGACAATCCTGTTTTGTTTTCATTTTTTTAAGGAGGGGGGAGGAATGAAAATGAAAGAAATCTCTGTCTAGGCTACAAAAACATTTTCGTACAGAAATCGTAAATAGTGGAAGTGAAACATGTTATGGGAGTCTGTGCACCAAAGCGGCATCTAAGAAAAAAAGAAGAGGAGGAGGAGGAGGGAGGGAGGGAAGAAAAGATTTAAGATCCACATACAATTTTTTACGGAAACTGGAGAAAAGGCTGAGTAGAGACATGTATGTGTGTACTCTGCACCTTCACAGAAGACATGCACACGCACCCGGAGGCCCGAAGTGCATGTGGCATCTTCCTTCATCACTCCCTGTCTCCTTTTTAGAGAGATGGTCCTTCACTGAACCTCAAGATGACAATTTGGCTAAACTGGGTGTCCAGTGAGCTGGAACCTGCCTGTGTCCACTCTTTCCTCCTCAGCACTGGGGTTACAGGCCCGTGCTGCTGTGCCCAGCTTTAAAGTGGGTGCCAGGAATTCAAACTCATGTCTTCATGCTTACATAGCAAGCAGGTTAGCAGCTGAGCTCTCTTCCCAACTCCTGTATAGAATATTTTTAAAAAATTGTTCTACAAATAGGGAACAACCAGAAAAGTTAAAAACTTGCAGAGAGCAATCAATATGAAAACTTAAGCAATATCATCTACTGTGCAAATGACACTGACGATGGCTGGTTCTTCCGGTCAGTTGTGCTTGGTCATCCTTTGTGTTTGAGAGGACATGAAAGGAATCACAAGCATCTACTGAAGGTATCCTCAAACCTAATTATTTAATTGTGTCTTCCTATTAGTCTTTAACATCAATTGATTATGAAGGCAATCACTGAACATTTAGTTAAGAATAACCTGGTAAATCCCCAACCATTTTTCTCTGGAAAATTTTCAGGCACAGCCACTGAACCTTCCATATCACCCGGACTGGTTCTAGCTGCAGGTTTCCTTGTTTAAGAGGCTGTATCTGTGTTTTGGCCTTTACTTCTCGAAGTGTCCCGTAGTGGTTTATTTGGTGTTCCGGGAATGGGGACTCTGCTCTCAACTCTGTCCAGAGAACATGAACTCATCTGGAAATATCTCTGAGGTTCCTCACGACCTGACTCTGGGTCTTTCTTATGAGAACAGGCTTTCTTTTAGACCCCACTGATGGCCACAAACCAAGTCCTGATGATGCTCTGCATTCGACTACAGCCAATGCCCTTCCCTCAAGCCTAGCGCTTGTCAGTCGCTGCTTGGTTTCCTCTGTTATCTGTCTCTGCTACATATTCTTCTGTAACATTAAATGTAGTGATTTCCAAAAGAGGTCCCTTAGTGCTGACTTTTCTGACGCAGTGAACCTGGCAGCAGCCCGAGAGCAGACTCCAGTGAAGGACACGCACGCGCAAGTTCATGTACATCAAGTGGACGTTGTATTCCTGATTAGATGCCACAAGACCTCAGCCACGCGTGTGTCTAGAACAGGAGAGTCGGGATCCTGGAGAGGATTTAGCATAAGCCTTTGGCTATAACCGCAGATCTCAGTGTTCATATGTGTATCTTTGGACATATGTTCTCTAATATATATATTGGGAACCACCATGTTAGTTTTAGTTAATCTTGAAATTTAAAACCAGTAATTAAAATGAAGCCTTGTATCCCTCTAAAGCTCCCCATTCATCTTTTAAATACTTTCTTTGAGTTAGTCATAGGCTCAAACTCATTTGCACTGAAAATTTCTCCCCCAGGCTTCTCATATTCAGAGAACCCCAGCGGTACCCAGCTTTACTGAAAGGACCTTTCTCGGTCTACCCAAACACCTTTCGAGGCTACTCCTAAACCACCCAACCAGCCGCCGCATGGACCACTGATAAGTACATAAACTTGATTCTATAGCAAATTACTGGAAATCTTGGGTGAAACAGAGACATATGGACGCACAACTTTTGATGCATTTCAGAGAGCATGGATTTCCACAGACTTGAAACAAACTTTTCATTGTCTGACAGTTCTCTAGGTTAGTCCCTCATGACATGCTTTGTGTTCTCCGTGCGAGTCAACAGGGAACCCTTTTATCATCCATTGGGCTACTATACAGTTCTTGCCACGAAACAAGCTGGATTGAAATGGGATGGCAACAAATTAAGGGAGTAGGAGGAAGCCACATACATAGGATCAAATCAAATAGAATTAAGTGGGTAGGAATGGCTTAGAATAATGGTGGTTTGCCAGCAGAACCTGCTTGAAACTTAGTTTCAGCTCTCAAATGAGGTTGGATTCATCATCCTGGCTGTTCCCTGTCCTCACTGTCTTCTCACTAGCTGAGCAGATAAATGTTTGGTAAATGTGTGGCTGGAGACACAGAATCTACACTTGTGTTTCGTAGGAGTTCCCTGGGTAGAAACTGCTCACATCAGGAGGCTTCAGATTTCTGCTTTCAGAGAGATATTCATACTAATCTCCACCTTGCTCCTTTTTTCACCAGGATTGCCTCAGTCTCCCCAGGTGCTGCATTTCTACTCAGTACTCTCTGAACTGCTAAAGGCAGACAGCATCTTTCAAACCAATGTATATTGTCTTCCCAGAGCCTGTGCTTCTGAGGCTAGCCCTCTCCATCCTGAGATTCCCTTTTAAATAAAAAGGCTCCACTACTGATTCCTACTTAAGGCCAAGTTGTAGAAAATTTCTCTTCGCTATGAACTTGCAGCCAGCATCCTGACTTATCCTGGGTTAAGCTATTTCTTCCAGGCCAGTTCCAGAGACAACTGCTTCTGCTCTTGTGTAACCCTCATGGCAGAGAGTAAGAAAAGTGGACAACTTATCTCGCCCCAGTTAGGTTCACTGCAGTGAGGCCTCTTTGAGCTCACACAAGTCAAGACAGTGAGTCCAGGGTCAACTTTGTTTCCAGTGCCTTGAAATTAGGTACCCTTGCCAGCATTTGAGAATCAAACCTGTTCTATCCGAGTCAATGTAGATGGCTCTACCTACATGTGCTTAAATTCAAGGGTTTCTATAGCAGTTCCTTCTTAATTATCAAAAAGAAAAGCATTACTTGCTGTGTGCTATGCTCGGATGGTACCTGAAATCATTTTTCTTGGGACCCAGAGGAGTGCAATGATGATTTTCTAGGGACGTGTGGGTTCTTAACTAAAATTAAATCTGTCCACTGGTTTTATTCCCTTCTCAAAAACCTCTTCACTTCTTCCTGACATCAGTCTAACAGATGAAACTCTCTTCAGCCCCTGAATCCCTTCATGTGACTAAGAACTCTGTAGTTCTACCCACTAACTCCAGTCCCTACGCACAGCAGACATTCTACCTCTTTCTACCTTCTGAGACTTCCTATATTTCCTGTTTCCAGATGCCCCTGGTCCTGATTGTCCTAGAGCCCAAAGCACCTCATATTGCTTCCAGCACTTCTTAGGGCAGCTTTTTGAGCTGCTGCTCAGCCTAGATCTGAGCTTGGCCTCTTCCACTTTTGAGTACTGCTTCTCCCACAACTGACTCCAATTTGAAAATGTCTGCAGTAAAGCAAGGTGGTTTGAAAAGGGAGTGGTGTGAAGCTGGTTTCTAGGTAACCAGTTTTTATCCTCTTTGTGCATAGCTTCTATCAGTCAGTTCTTCAAATCAGAGATACTCCTACCAACAGCCAAGAGCTTTCAGCTCTGGGCAGTTTGGTTTCACATAAAGGAAGACTTTTCCAGGACCTGATTTACATTCACATGGCCCAGGTACTCTCTGTTGAGAACCGAATTTCCAGGGTGAAATGTGTGTCTTGGCTGCTGAGAAGTCTCCGTGTCTCTAATTGTGCTTCTAGCTTGGAAGCTGTTGGGGTGCTTGGAGCAGCAGAGAATTCCTGATGTGTGATGCGACCACGGGAAGCACTATTTCAATAGCAGAAGGCTAGCACATCTGATGGGCAGGCTGCCCACTGGGCCAGCTCGTCTGCCAACACTCCCACATTTATTAAGGTTCTTTTGTGAGATAAAGAGGCTGGACACCTGGATCCTTCCAAAAACAAAACAAAATTAAGGCTGCAATTACCTGTCTGCTCTGTGCAAGGCAATCTACCCCGATGTCCTTCGGCTTTTGCTGGTGACAAGCAGATGTCACCCAGAGCAATTTGGAAATCCGAGCAAACATCACTCAGATAAGGTTCAAAAGATGAACTTAATCCAAAACTACAACCAACTTGCCAGAGAGTGAATATGGCAAGAGGAGCCCAAACAAGGATCTGGAAACAGTAAGAAGACACAATGCACTGGCACTTTTGAGCTCTAATCCCCAGCACGCCTTCCACTCCTACCAGAGGCTGACTCAGTCCCAAGCCCCAAGTGTCAGGCCTCAGTTCTCCTCTAGGTTCTGTTGACTTCATGAGGATTTCCTATTTTTGTAACTTTGAAGCAAAGTTTAGGCAAATGTTGCTGCTTGAAGTTTGTCAGCCTAAGATTGTATGTTTAGAGTCAAGCTGTCATCTTGTGTCCGTGGAACTCATTCTGGATGTTCCTGGGATATTTTTTCATGACAGAAATATCTAAAACCATGTCCATTCTGTGGTTCAGTCTTTTAAAGAAGAGTGTCCTTTTCTTCCTTGCTGTGAACAAATATGAAGCTGTTCGGAGCTTTGTCGCATGATCTCCCCCTTGAAGCTAATGTCCCTGCTTGCCTCACTTAATGTATATGAAACGTCACAGAATTAAACCACAGAACTGGCAGTAAGTTGTTGACCACAGGCGATAAGCTGTTGGCCATTTGGCTGGGCTTGTATTGTGATTTTCCCAGCTCCCAATCTATACTGCTTTATATTGTCCTTCATGACTGATTCAGTCTTCTCCCAGACTGTTCTATTTTTAGCAACTCTCAATTTCCAGTTTCCTGCAAAAGCTCCAGTACACCATTGCCTTCCATTCAATGAGTTCTTTACAAGGCTATCCTGTTCTTTCTAGGTTTCCAAGATCTGTAAAGAGAAGGGGCAAATGTATTGTTCGTTACAATTCCCATGACGTTTTCACATGGTGAGTCAACATTTCTTTATCCTCAAAGGATATGTCCCAAGACACCAGTAGATGCCTAGAACTGTCATCATGTCAGACCTGGACATGCTGTTTTCCCTATGTATACCTAAAAGAAAGTTTAATTTGTAATTAAATAGGAGATTATTAACGCAAACTATTGATAAAAACAGAACAATTAAACAATTTATTATAATAAAAGTTATGTGAATGTGGACTATCTCAAAACACCTTATTAAGCCTGGCATGGAAGCCCATGCTTTTAATCCTAGCACTCAAGAGGCAGCGGCAGGTAGAGCTCTGTGAGTTTGAGGTCTGCCTGGACTACACAGCAGATTTCCAGGCCAGCCAGGGCTACAGAGTGAGATCCTGCCTCAAAAATACCATATACTGTAGACACTCCTTTTCATGATGTTGAAGATTATATGTCTCTGCGATGAGCTGAAGTAAAATGAATGGCAGTGTTTTAATAAGCTTATACATAAGAGTCACTTCAACCTAGAAACTATTGTAAGGATTAATCTGGTAAGTGAGATAGCTGCTAAGTGGCCCCCAAGCGAGCAGTGTATACAGCATGAATGCATGGTCCATGACGGACAGAGCACCTAGTGTGTGTTCCCATCACTCTCCTCAGAATGATGTACAATGTTTTACTTATGAATGATTTGAGTCTATGATATTTATAATATAGAATATAGAATATGTATAATCTATAATATTTTGATGCAATTAACCACCATACCTGTGATTGTCAAAAATGATGTCATGGATGTAGCAGAGGGTGACTATTGTGGATACTTAGCAAAAGTCTGTGGAATTTGTGGTTCTAAAGCTGTCACATCAAAAAAGAGTTGCACGATGTGGCTCCTGGTAAGAACAAAATTATAAACTGTGGAGTGCATCACAGGAAGTGGTGTTTAGGGCACACAGCACTGCTGTGCTTTTAGGGGAGAGGGAAGGTATCAACTATACTAAACTTAGAGTGACTGAAAACTTTTGCAAATTCTGTAAAGGTTGAGAGTGAGTTCAAACCCACTTCATAAAGACAGAGGAAAGTGAGCTGTGATTTAAGGAAGCTCTGCAAGCCCAAGAGGAAGACTGCGCTTGCCACACTTTATATCATGCTGGTTTTCTGCAACAGAGAAAGCGAACATGGCTTGAAAAGTAAAATATCAATGTCCTCAATCTTGGTCCTGAAATCCATATAAAGAATGCAAAGAACAAATTGGGTATTGAAATGAAGAAAATGTTTATGAGATAAATTTTAAGTATTTTTGTAGTAAGCAAGCAAGAGATTGACTTACAATAGGGAGACAAAAGACTTAGTACACATCAGAGTCTAACAATGGATGAATAAAGATGTGGAGTGTGAGGTCCCTAGGTACTCAAGCATAATAGACTATTGTCAATTATGTTGATTTTCCCTGCAGAACTTGATGGTAAAGCTCTACACAGAATATGGAGATGTTAAGCTGATACTGACCTGGAAACTCTCTCCCCACTGGCTAGCTTCCACAGTGACAGAAGGTGTTATTCAAGCTATCAGAGAAAAGAAATTATCAATATCACCCAGCTGTATACCCTGCAATCTAAGATACAAGTAGCCTAGCAAGACAGATGACCCATTAGTGCAAAAGTGACACACATGTCATGGAAGTAATGAACCATTTTCTAATTAGCTTTAAGTCCCACTCTGTAAAATGAAACCTATACTCAGCCCTGTTATCTGGCCAAGAACCTATGGTAAAACATGACATAGGCCTTAGGTGAGAACCTACTATTTGTTTAAATTGATGTAGTAAACAAACTCTCAAAAACCTGTCATTATACCCAAAGATTAGTTTGTTTGTCAAACCTCATCAGAGGTGCATCATTTGCAGTAAATGGTGTTCAACACAGATACTTACAACTGGCAAAGCATAGAGAGCTAAGAAACTACAGAATGCTCAGCGCTAAAAAGAAACATCACTATGATGTCCCCACCTCCCAGGGCTCATAGACTACTGCAGAAGAGGAAATGGAAAGAGCTGAAGGGCCAGAAGGTATGAATGCCTACAAGGAAACAGTATATTAAAGACATGGTATGGCAGCTGTACATATGAAATCACAGCAATTGTGACAGTATGCACAGGTCCCATGTAGGCTTAGACCACACCCAAGTCCAGCATGAAGAAGGGAAGGAGATACAAAGCTCCATTCCGGCTGAAGAGTTGTTGGCAGCTGATAGCTGCTTGGAGAGGGAGGGTCAGTTTCCTGTAAGGGTGTATGTAGCACCTGGTAAAACAGCCATGCTTCCAGTGGAAGACCACAAATCCACGAATACGTGGACAGCACAAATTGAACTTGATGGGCAAAAAGAGGACACAAAGCTAGGTGGGTAGAGAAAGGGGTGAATCTGGGAAGAATATAAGAGGGTGAATATGATCAAAAACCACCGTACAAAACTCAGATAGCTAATAAAAGAGGTCGTCAAATATTCATTTAATTTTCTTGTACAGAACCTCCAATCCATTATTTTTTTTAATTTATCTCATTAATCAGGATCATTATATGACATGTTAAGTTGGGATCGTTATCATCTAACTCCCAAGTATGCATGGAACAGAGAGATGCTTATTCAAAGTCTGTCAACCATCTACTGTTACCATCTAAAGCAGGATGTTCAATGAGAGACAGAAAGCCTAAACAACAACTTCAAATAAAAATGCATATATAAGGCAGTCATGCCTACAGTTGGCAGAACTAGATCAACAGTGACCTGTGAATAAAGCAAGCTTGAGTATTTTGTGGGTCTCTAAAAATTATTTTCTTTTGAAACAAAGTGTCTTTTCCCTTATATCCTTGACTCATTTGGTCCATTAGGGTTACATGGCATAGCACACTGACCCAGATCTGAGAGTTAACGACATGAACTCTGGTATTGGTTCCATCACTGATTCATTCTGTAATTTCAAGCAAGTTTGTCCATCATCTTACCAATCTATTCAGTGAAAAGCTTTGCCATAAACAGGCATTCTCCAACACTGAACGTCACTGCAGAGACTTTTAATGTGAGGTATAAATGTGGTTGGTCTAAATCTGAGGTAAGAAACAGGATCTTCTGGAAGAGAAGGGAGAACAGGGAAGAAGGAGATGCTAACAGGTTCCAGTCCTGCCCTTGCCAAACCAATTTCCCCTCTTTTGCGGGGAGGGGCCTAACTTAGCCTCTCTTAGGAAATGTCTTTCAAGAATCATGTTCCACAATTTGTCAAACTAGGTGGGCATCACACTATAAGCCGAAGACTGAGGAAGCTGAGGCCGGGGAAGAATGAGCTCAAGGCTATCCTGAGGACCAGCCTTAGACAAACAAAAGTATTAAACCTGCTGGGATTAATGACCTTCCAAGCTTTAAATTGTTCTTTAACCTCTTAGAATATTTCTCTTTGGCTCTATGTTGGGTTCTGAAATAAAGTATTTTAAGTTATTTTTAAATAACTTAAATTTTTAAATAACTTAAATTTAAATAACTAAATAAAGAAAGTTTTGACCTTTCAGCCCTCATGTTTATAGCAATTTCATAGTAGTTTGTCTGGCAGGACTACTGTTTGGTTCAGAGTAAGTTAAATGAGATGCTACACATGAGAAACTGAGTTTGTATGGTGAAATCTTATGAAATGACATATTCTTTTCAGTTATGCAGACAGTAAATAAACAGGGTGATGCTTTCCCCATGAAGTATAATTACTCTCATATCTTGAGCCTTTAATTGTTCATCTTCTGTCCAGATCCAACCTCCCCCCAGAACCTTCAGTCTTGTGTTACTGCTAAGAGAAGGCTGGCTTTGGTTTTACCCTTCTGCAGCACAGTGGTTTATTTATTTTAACCATTCTCCACAACTTGCTGACATCAGCTGAGCTTCATAAATGAGAGAGCATTCTCCCAATGCCATGCAGAGGCTGTGCATTTGGGAATTTGCCATCTGCATGTCCTCCTCAGTGGCGAACACGGAGCCGGAGTGTGGTTCCACTAGTAACATTTTCTCGAGTTAGCTTGCGTCCATATTGACTCTGCCCTCTTGGTTTACCCCAGCAAGCCGTGCTGGGTCTTGCTGAGGTCTCCAACAACATTCCCTCTTTGGAAATAGGAAGTCGTTTTATATAACTTGCAACTCAAGTTTGCATTTGGGATTCCAGGAAAATGAATGTAGCTGGAGACAGCTGCTTCTGCTTGAAGGACTGAAAGACCAGTCTGCTTTTAGCTGGGGATATCAGGGGATAAAGACGCGCCCAGCTGGAGCCCAAGCTTCCCAACAGCCCTGATGCAACATGGGCACGTCCAAATAGACTGACCGCCACATTCTCTAAATGTTACAGGATAGCTTCATGAGAAATGCCTGTGTCAGACACCAAGATCCTGTCTATACTCCTTGGCTTCACCTTCTCTGGCCTGAGAATGTTACAGCTTCTCTGTAACTTTCATCATCTCTGTCCTACCTGTCCTTGGGAAGAAACTGAAATGCAAAGACAGCAGGAAAAACTATGACACATAGTTTCCTTTCCAAAAGCTGCTAACAAACAACCCCTATATGATATTCACTTTGGATGTGTTCTGTACCAGAACAATGCGCCGTGAGTGGACCTAGATGCAGACGGTAGCCTTTTATTTTAAATCTTTTGTCACCACCTCTCCTTTTTCTTGAAGTATATTGATCAAAGCCTCCCATTTCACCTGGTCAGTTAAGACCTATGCTTACTTTGTCAGGTCCACAAAGCACTTTATTAATTCTTCACTAGCAGGGCCTTAAGAAGTATACATACCAACACATTAGGTCCCTAGCAGTCTCTACCAGCTCTCAGTATGTCTCCTCAGAGAATGGTCTTCGCAAGGCTTGAAAGGGATCCAGCTACCAGAGCTGTACAGAGGAGTTACAGATACAGCTACAGAGCTGGATGTGTGCATCTCTGAAAAATGAATCAAGTCCTTCCTTACTGACCTCAGCTGAGCCTTGCAACACCTTTGTCTGCTACTTCTTTGGCAAAGACTCTATGAGTTGAAGGCATGGCCAGCCCTGGAGTCTCCTCTGCATCTCCAACTGGACACCAGAGAGTGAGGGTGTCCTCCCGTCTGATTGGGGTCTGCAGGGCTAGGAAGTTAAACTCTGCCTCTTTCCAGTGTGGTTAGTTTGCACAGCACAGAACTATAAAACATGACACAATCTGAAACCGTATCCGGGCCATACCCCACCGAGATTTACTGCTTTAAAACTGAGGCTCTTTGTTTAAGGAGACTCATCCCAGCGGGAACAGAAGCACTTGCTGTTCGTGGGTACAGAAACGTAGTCTAGTCAGCCTTAGCAACGCACCCTCAACACACACGCACACAGCAAACCCCAGTTCTCGCCTGTGTTCTTTCGGTAGCAGAAACATTCGCTCTCCATGACGACATTCCTGTCTTCCTTCTCTTTCACTGACTCCACCAAAATATCTCACCTGAAACACCGCTGGGAAATGTATAGACTGGCTAGGCATGATAGTGCATGCCTACAGTCCCAGCTCGGGTGAGGTTCAGGCAGAAGGATCATGAGTTCAAAACCAGTCTGCGCTAGATCATAAGCGCCAGGCCAGCTTAAGCTACGTTCTGTCTCACAAAAATTATGAGAATTGGCTAGATTTCAACATGGTGGAAGAGATTTTCTCACCCTTGTTACTCTGTGTGTGATCCTCAGACTAGCAAAATAAATGCCATCTGGCAGAACTGCAGATTCTCAGGTTCTGCCCCCACCATCTTCAATCAAAATCTGCATCGTAGTGTGATTCTATAAGTGTTTCAAACAAATTTTAAAAAAAATCAATGGTTCTCAAACTCTGCTCCCAGGTAGAATTTTCTGGGAAACTTAAAAAAAAAATCCCAATGACTAATCTCAGCCCAAACCAATAAATTAGATTCCTTGGAAGTAGAACTTAGAAAACAGCAGCTTCCAATGTCCTCCAGGCAATTCCAATGTGCATCTAACCTTGAGACTCATTCTCAAATTTCAGCGGAGCAACCCTGATGTTCCCATTTGGGAAGGAGCTGAGATGGACAACGTAGAATTCAAAGAAATGTGAAAGTCAATCTGATTTAGGAAACCCCAAACGTCTATGTGCTACTCTTAACCAAGACCACATCAGGGACCATCACTGAAGTCACGTAGCACGGTCACAGGGTGGCTAGCATGCACAATTTAACAAAGGACATTTTTTCTAATTTTTATTTTTTATATTGATTAGAGTTTATTCACTTTGTATCCCAGCTGTAGCCCTCTCCCACCTCCCCTCCCAATTCCACCCTCCCTAACCTCATCTCCTCCTATGCCCCTCTCCAAGTCCACCAATAGGGGAGGTCCTCCTCCCCTTCCATCTGACCCTAGCATATCTGGTCTCATCCCGAACTTGCTGCATTGTCTTCCTCTGTGGCCTGGCCAGGCTGTTCCCCTATCCAGGGGAGGTGGTCAAAGAGCCAGCCACTGAGTGGATGTCAGAGACAGTCTCTGTTACCCTTACTAGGGTACCTACTTCGAGACTGAGCTGCCATGGGCTACATCTGAGCAAGAGTTCTAGATTATATCCATGAATGGTCTTTGGTTGAAGTATCAGTCTCAGAAAAGACCCCTGTGCCCAGATGTTTTGGTTCTGCTGCTATCCCTGTGGAGCTCCTGCCCTCTCCAGGTCTTACTATCCCCCCATTCTTTCCTGAGATTCCCTGCACACTGCCCAAAGTTCAGCTATGAGTCTCATTATCTGCTTTTATACAATGCTGGTTAGAATCTTTCAGAGGTCCTCCATGGAAGGCTCCTGTCCTGTTTCCTGTTTTCTCCTTCTTCCAATGTCTGTCTTGTTTGCCTTTCTGAGTGAGGATTGATCATCTTACCCAGGGTCCTCCTTCTAGCTCGCCTTCTTTAGGTGTTCAGATTTTAGTGTGTTTATACTATATTATATATGTCCAGTATCCACTTATAAGTGAGTATATACCATGTGTGTCTTTCTGTTTCTGGAATACCTCACTCAGGATGATCTTTTCTAGATCCTACCATTTGCCTGAAAACTCCACTGAAGGACAACTGGGTTGTTTCCAGGTTCTGGCTATTATGAATAAAGCTGCTATGAACATGGTTGAACAAAAGCCCTTGTTGTGTACTGGAGCATATTTTGGATATATGCCTAGGAGTGGTATAGCTGGATCTTGAGGTACACTAATTGTAATCCTAATTGTCTGAGAAAGCACCAGATTGATTTCCAAAGTGTTTGTACAAGTTTACATTCCCACCAGCAATGGAGGAGGGTTCCCCTTTCTCCACATCCTCTCCAGCATCTATTGTCACTTGAGTTTTTGATCTTAGCCATTCTGATGGGTGTAAGGTGAAATCTCACGGTCGTTTTGAATTGTATCTCCCTGATGACTAAGAATGTT
>REGO01000094.1:617266-637321 GCA_010120015.1 Rhombomys opimus
GCTAAAATCTGTACATCTAAACAAACTAAGCAAAAGAGAGGACCCTAACTAAAATGCTCAATCCCCATCCTGAAAGGCAAAGAGGAAGGACATCAGAAGAAGAAGAAAACAGGAAACAACCTAGGAACCTGTACCCCATTTTTTAATTGGATTACTTGATTTGTTGCTTTTTAACTTCTTTGGTTCTTTATATATTCTGGATATCAGCCCTCTGTCAGATATAGGGTTGGTGAAGATCCTTTCCCAGTCTGTAGGCTGTTGTTTTGTTCTGATGACTGTGTCCTTTGCTTTACAGAAGCTTTTCAGTTTCATGAGGTCCCATTTATTGATTGTTGCTCTTAGAGCCTGTGCTGTTGGTATTTTGTTCAGGAAGTTGTTACCTGTACCAATGAGTTCTAGGCTGTTTCCCACTTTTTCTTCTAACCGATTTAGAGTATCTGGTTTTATGTTGAGGTCTTTGATCCATTTGGACTTCAGTTTTGTGCAGGGTGATAAGTATGGACCTATTTTCATTTTTCTACATCTAGACTTCCAGTTAAAGCAGCACTATTTGTTGAAGATGCTGTCTTTTTTCCATTGTAGGGTTTTGGCTTCTTTGTCAAAAATCTGTAGGTGTGTGGGTTTACTTCTGGGTCTTCAATTCGATTCCATTGATCCACTATTCTGTTTCTATGCCAATACCATGCAGTTTTTATTACGATTGCTCTGTAGTACAGCTTGAGATCAGGGATGGATATACCTCCAGATGATCTGTTGTTGTATAGGATCATTTTGGCAATTCTGGGTTTTTTTGTTTTTTCATATGTAGTTGAGAATTTTTCTTTCAAGTTCCGTAAAGAATTGTGTTGGGATTTTGATGGGAATTGCAGTGAATCTGTAGATTGCGTTTGGTAGAATGGCTATTTTCACTATATTAATCCTACTAATCCATGAGCATTGGAGGTCTTTCCATCTTCTGATATCTTCTTCAATTTCTTTCTTCAGAGACTTGGAAGTTTTTTTTTAAAAACAGGTCTTTGACTTGCTTGGTTAGAGTTACACCAGGGTACTTTATGTCCTCTGTGGCTACTGTGAAGGGTGTTGTTTCCCTGATTTCTTTCTCCGCCCAACAAAGGACATCTTAACAGCATGAAAATAGAAACAATCTTTTCTTAGTCATTAGTCAAACAAGGAGTTATCTGAAAGCGGCAGTGCTGGAAGATTGTGTCCATCTTTTTATCTGAATAAACCATCAAATTAACTGATATTGTTGCCATTCAAGAGAATGTATAAGAAAACTAAAACATATTCACACACAGGAATGATGTACAGAGAAAATAAAACTCCACTGGGATAATAAACTTTCTCACATTAAACAACAGGTAAATTTGGGGAGTAGAAGAAAACTCTGTTTCCCATAAATTCTTTACACAATAAATTTGGATGATTGGTAAGAGAGAGAAAACAGCCTCCGGCAGCTTATCTGCGTATTGAGGAGCATGGCTTGTGCTCACAGCTAAGTCACTGTACTGTCGTGCTGAACACACACACAAAAAAAAACTTTCTCAGAACACCAACATCAGACAAACCCACAGTGAGATAATAACAGATCGGCACAAAACCAAGTATGCTCCATAAGTGAACACAGACGAAAACATAAATATTGGCCATCCCAGAAAACTCAGTAAGAGCCCACAGCCCAGGAAAAAGGAAAGGCTGCTGTTTTGTTTTGCTTTTTTTTTTTCCAAGTTGCCATCAGCCTTGTTTCATGTTTGAAACTTTAGGTACAGAAATTGTTAATTATTGTAATTGTCATGGAGTCATACTTGTTTCCCCAAAACCTCTAATTAAAAACACAGTTTCTTTGTTTCATTTCTAAGAACACCAAGTACATGATAAAATCCAAAGAATCTTCCTTAGAACCTGCTTCTTGAGAAGCTCAAGGGATGTCAGGCTGTTCAGCCTTTCTTGTTGATTTTTTAGACTTAAAATCTAGATTCAATCATATGTACTCTGCACTTTCACTTCTCCCCCACCTATTTTAATTTATTAATGCCACAATTTATACCTATTAATATGGTATTTCCATTATCATATTAGTTAGAGTTATTTTCAATACTTTTGCCCATTATCTCCATACTATTATTAAATGTATTTCAGCTACAACATTGCAAGGCCGTAGTATTTGACGTGTCTATATCTTTACCTTAGTGTCTTTTTACTTCTGGCTGAAGGACTGTTAAAGCATTTCTTGACTAGACAGCTGATAAATTGTTAATTTGACGTGTCTATATCTTTACCTTAGTGTCTTTTTACTTCTGGCTGAAGGACTGTTAAAGCATTTCTTGACTAGACAGCTGATAAATTGTTAATGGGTTGAATACCTTCTCATTCCACATTAGCCTGACAATTTCATAAATTATCAAATAATGGCTCCTTTCTAGTTATGGTAGTAACTATGGCCTCCGTGCAATCCATTACAAATGCATTAGTCAGTCTTATAGAAGCAGGCCTGGAGTTTTCTGGAAACTGGCTCAGAAGATGTCTTCACAAACAAAATGTTTGAGTTTCATAATTTTTTAAAAGTGATCTATAGGAACCACAGTTGACATAATTGATTACATTGTCTCTAGAGAGAAAGCCAACAGCCAGAATAAATGGCAAATGATGTACCTTGTGTCTGTTGTAAGGAGGCAAGGTGAGATAGCCGTGGGCTGAAGACTACGCAGCAGCAGGGAGACTGTCTGCAGTAAGCATGGCGGCTTCGTGCTGAGGGATGAGGTATGAGGCTTAGCACGATCTGCTTCCACCGTCTGAGAGCTTGTGTCTTTGGCCAAGTGAGTTAACTAAACACAGCTAACCGTTGCTCAAAAGCTGGCACATGGAGGGCTCTCCTTTGAGTAGAAAAACTAAAAGTCTGAAGTGGAAATAAAAATACCACCTAACATTCATTATCACAGCGTGATACTTAGAGTCAATAAAGATGAACGCTGGAGGCCTCTGGAGAAGAGGAAGATAGGAAGATGCAAAGATGCGAAAAACAACCGATTCCACACTTCCCTTCAGAACAGCCAGCTCACACACACACACCACACATGCAAATTAAATCTTGGTCAAGTCTGCCTGAAGGAAAACCGAGGGGACATACTCATTTCTGAATTTATAAATAAAATTTTGCTGCAGCCTAAGCTTGGAGGGTCATTTGTGCTTTCATAACAATGTCACGAGTTCTTTAGCCTAGATTTTTTTCTTTTAGTTCAAGGAAATGAATAATGAAAATAAAAGTCCATGAGTTCATTAAAAGCCATGTGTTAAATGAGAAAACCCTGTCACAAAAGATCAAATAATGTATAATTCCATTTATATTAAATGTCCAAAATAGGAAAATATACACAGTTAAGTAGTTGATTGTGGCCACCCAAGATGGAGGTTAATAAACAGGGAAGTTGGCAGAACAGGAAAACAGTGTGTAAACTGCAAGTGGCTTCCTCTGGAATAAAGGAACAGTTTAAAAATCAAATACAGCAATGCATACACAACATTCCTAACACACTGAGCCACTGAATTGCGCTCTTTAAATGTAGAAATTGCAACATGGTATCTAAATTACATCTCAATAAAGTCTTTCTAAAAATTCGTTTAGTTAACTTTACTTCATATATATATATATATATACACACACACATACATATATGTCTATATACATATATACACAAACACATACATATGTATGTGAGAGAGAGAGAGAGTGTGTGTGTGTGTGTGTGTGTGTGTGTGTGTGTGTGTGTGTGTGGAGAGAGAGTCATAATACCAGTTTCTATTTTATTCTCCTTCCACAGGCAAAAAGCTGCATTGGGCGTGTTGTTCAATGAATGATAAGCCTTGCAAGCATGATGCTTTTCTGTATAGGGGTAGAGACAATGTAGCAAAGAAAAGTGCAAGTGCAACGCTGGCTTGGAGGATCATGAAGCAGATGGGTTGTTGGACATCTGGCCAGCTCCACTTCTTCAGACTCAGTTCTCTGACTAGGCCTCCACAGTGCTGCGTTTGTCATCTTGTCATGGAGATACTAACGCTTTGAAGGAAGAACCTGTCAATCAGAGATTGATCCTCTGTCTGTCTGTCCGGTCAGCTCTCTGGTTCCTCGGTTGACCTTGTGCTTGACTTGTGCTGGAGAGATGGGAACAAAGCCCTGTTTACCTCAGACAGGGCCTACAGACAGACCAAAGAAAGGATTCCATCCAAGTGTAGCCAACAAGTATATTAAAGGAGTGTGGGCGAGGCTGGGGCAGCTGAATCACTGAAAACCTGCACCCCAGTGTACGAGATTACCCATTAAATCTGCATTCTGGAGTGCCCTGTCCATCTTGCCGACAATTCTCTTCCCCAACAATTGCTTATCACCTATACAAGCTTGGCAAGGGTCTTTGTGAATCTTTAAAACAGACTTAATGGTTGTAGCTTTCTTGGCCTTAAGTGAAAATCCTCCTATGTCCTCAGCACAATTAAGCAGAAACCTCCAATTTTACACTGGGACAGTAGGAAAGGAACCTTGATGGCATTAACCCACCCACCCACATACCCTGCTCATGAAAATAAAAATTCATTTCAGTTGAAGTTTCCTATCTGAAAACTGCCACCTAGATATCTGTTTTTACAGATTCAGCCACCAAGTCACACAGAGGCTCCCAACACTGTGGTGTATGAGGGCCAAGGTACAGAGACCTCCAGCAGGTAGCATAATAAGCATCATCTACACAGGCCTAGCTTTGTGGGCACACACACACACACACACACACACACACACACACACAAATAAGGGTAATAAAGATTTACACCAACATGCCAGAATTAAGTAGCAGGGTTGGGTACCCTGCATGGAGCTCCCACGAGGCTTATTTATGAAGATACATAGGTGAAGCTTACGTGGCAGGGAGGATACCAACTTGCTGAAGATGCTGAGACTGTTGGGCATTTACCAAGGAAAGTTACAGGCATAACTGGAGCTGATGGAAGGGAAGTGAGCCGATGTGGGACAGGCAAGGGAGGCTTACTCAAGGAAGCTGGACACAGAACCAGAGGATTCTGTGTTTTCTCTGTTGTTGTTTTGGTCCTGCTTTGACCAGGTCTTTTTATTGCTGTACCTCCATTACTCCTCTTCAGAACAGAAACATTTATTCTGTGACATTGTATACTGGGACAATACTGGGGACCACCATTGGGGCAGCTGTAAGAGGATTTTCAGAGTTGTTTAAGTGAGACCCTGCATGTAAGCATTCTAATCACATGTCTGCTATCCATGTGTGAATAAAAAAGAGAAAGGAAGAAAGTCATGTGCACCGTTATTTATCTCTGTTTCCTAACTGAAGATACAATATGGCCAGATACCTCACATTTCTGCCGCCACACTTTTCCACCATGATAGACTGTACCCTCTCAAACTATGTCCTGGAAGAGGAATTTGCATTACATAGTTTGCTGGGATTATTTGCTTCCCATTATCTTCTAAATTCCACATATAAGAAAAAAACATGAGGTTTAATTTAAATTTCTTTGATGACTAAGGATGTTGAATGCTTTTGTATCTATTTATTGTCCATCTAAAGTTCTTTGGAGATCTGTCTATACAATTCATCTGCCCATTTATTATTATATTTTGGTGTTTCGTATTTTAAAATTCTTTATAGATTAATCTCTATGCATTAACTTCCTCTTCCCTCTCCAATGTATGCTTAACAAAGATTTTTGTGCATTCTATACTTTGTCTCTTCCTGTGTCAATACCCCTCTTTTTAAAAACGATTTTGTAGGTTTTATTCTCTTGAATTATGCTCCATTTCTTCTGAGTCATTTATTTTGTTTACTCCTAACGCTGCAGCTGCTGCTGCTATTATTTGGTTTTCCAAGACAAAATTTCTCTGTGTAGTTTTGGTTGTCCTGCACTCACTTTGTAGACCAGGCTGGCCTTGAACTCACAGAGGTCTGCCTTCCTCTGCCTCCCTGAGTGCTGGGATTTCAGGCATACCCAGCTTCTTATTATTTTTAGAGGATTGCCCATATTTCTGCCCAGCAGCATAATTTATTTGTTGTCACGTTCTAGTAATAGTAAAAAATCGATGTATTGATTTTTCCTTTTAATTAAGGAAAAACACATTTGGGACGTATTTTTGTGGCTGATAAGAAACTCAATGTTTCTGAGAACATCCTTATCGTATCCTCAGCAAATTTTCAGAAGTTTCCCTACCATCTAGCCCTGTCAATAGCATTGCTACATTAATATAAGTAGTGTCTGTTTTGAGCTACATTAAATGAAGTCAAACTGTGTTCCAAATGGGCATAGAAATTCCCAGTTTCATTGGGGGGTTTAAAAAGTTCCAATTAACCCTCATGCACTATGAGTGAAAGTACAAATTGGTGCCACCAGTAGGGGAAATCAATATGGTGGTCTTAAAAACAACAAACAAACTAGGAATAGATGTGCCACATGAACCAGGTACACCAGTCCTGGGCATATATCCAAAGGACTCCATTTCCTATTCAGGGACATAGGCTTGTTGGTGTTTATCCCTGGTCTAGTTACAATAGCCAGGAAACTCCTTAGATATCCATCAACTGAAAATGGATTATGAAACTGCAGTATTCATCAGTAAAGGAAAATTTAAGGTGAATTAATAAGACTGAAAATACTATATGAAATGAAGTAACCCAGACCAAGAAAGAAAAATGTCAGTGTTTTCACTCACATGTGAATCTTACCATTGATTCTTTATATTTGTGTGTTTAAGTTGGAATAATTGTAAAATCTAGGAAACTAAAAAGAGATCATTGTTGGAGGGGCAATAAATAGCTTAGGAAAGTGTGAACAGTAGATCATGGGTGATAAAGACAAAGTGGGGAGAAAGAGGAAAGGGTAGGGCACATGAGTGTGTTAAAAAGACAGGTGGAAAACTATTATTTTGTGTTTTCTAAATAAATATGTATGATAGTTTATAACATTATATATATTGTGATATATTTTATATGGTACATATTTTATAAACTTATAAAGAATTTAATAAGAGTTACCCTACAAAAGTGATAATTCTCCTCTCAGAAGCCTTAGGTTGCCAGATGAAAATTCAGTGCCAAGTGTGGAATACCTACCTTAGTGTTGTCCCAGAAATACCCAGATAAGTGTGGATGGCCCATAGACACCCTCCTGTTATATATGTGTCTGTGTGTCTCTCTGTGTGTTTTTGTGTGTGTGTTATAAGTTCCCATGGGGTCTTGTCTGAGACTGATTCTCTAACAAAGGACCATGCATGGATAGAACCTACAACTTCTGCTCAGATGTAGCCCATGGTAGCTCAGGATACAAGTGGGTTCCCTAATAAGGGGAACAGGGACTGTCTCTGACATGAATTCAGTGGCTGGCCATTTGACCTCCCCACCCCCGAGGGAGGAGCAGCCCTGCTAGGCCACAGAGAAGGACCTTGCAGCCAGTCCTAAAGAGACTTGATAAACTAAAGTCAGATGGAAGGGGAGGAGGACTAGGAGAGGGGCATGGAGGAGATGAGGGAGGGAGAGTGGGATTTGGGAGGGAATGAGTAAGGAGGCTACAGCTAGGATACAAAGTAAATAACCTGTAATTAATATAAAAAAATAAGCTTCCATGTATGGCCCATAGACACCCTCCTGTTATATATGTGAGATATATATATATGTGTGTGTGTGTGTGTGTGTGTGTGTGTGTGTGTATGCATATGTGTGTGTTATAGGGTCCCAAAGGCCTCCTTTCCTGATAATACAGACTATTGGCATTGTTCTTTACCCAGCAGACTTTGATGATCTGAGCCTATTGAAGATACTGAGGAGACCACAATCTTTGGCCACAGAACATGAAGAAATCAAGTTGGTACTGACCAGCACAATCATGACCAGCATAGCAAGATATGCCAATGGTTTAATAGTGGCATGAGTGTTCTGAGAGTAGCCAGCTACTTTTTGCTTGGATTTAAGGCCTGCTTTACAAGAGGAAATGCATGTCTGGTACTGTAACTATGGCCCAGAACCCGTGATTGCAGAGCTCACAGCGTCGGGGTGAACCTGCTACTATTACTGTAGCAGGCGAGACACAGTCTTGCATGTCTCTCTAAACTGGCATCTCTCTTCCCATGGGCTAGTGTAGATTCCCAAATAAAGGAACGAATTTGTTCTGTAGAAGGTAGTTAACACATAAACTCAGCACTGGTCATGGCACTGAAAATACGTGTCAATAGAATGTTCAGTCATAAATAGCTCGTCTGCATCACCCCTCTCTCCTGACAAGGCTCAGGGACCATTACACAGAAGAGGGCAGGATGATTCTGAGAGCCAGATGTTAGCGAGGACTGGAGTAAAACAGTGTGTTCTGGACAGTACCTGACAATTATACTCACAAACTTACAATAGCTGTGGTTTATGGGGTGAGATTTTAGAGACACAGCTGCCTTATGGTAACTAATTGTCCTAGAAGTAACCCTTCAACTGTATTCCTGTAGACAACTTCAATGAACTCATCAATTTACCAAGAAAAAGCTGTCAGTATTGATATCTGATATGCAAATATATAGTAGGTTAAATATATGTATTTAGAAGTAATTCATTAGAAAATTTACTTTATTATTATTATTATTATTATTATTATTATTATTATTATTATTTACTACAATTTATTCACTTTGTATCCTGGATATAGGCCCCTACTATCTGACCTTAGCCTATCAGGTCTCATCTGGACTGCCTGGATCCTCTTTTTCTGTGGCGACAAAAGGCCACCTCACCATGGGGGGGTCATCAAGGAGCAGGCAACCAAGTTCAAGCCAGAGAGACAGCCCCTGCTCCCCTTACTTGGACACCCCCATGGAGAGTGAGCTGCCCATAAGCTTCCTCTGAGCAAGGGGTCTAGGTCCTCTTCATGCATAGTCCTTGGTTGATTCATCAGTCTCTGCAGACCTCTCTGGGCCCAGAATTTTTGGCTCTGTTGTTCTCCTTCTGGAACTCCTCCAGGTGAGCTTAAATCACGCATCAAAATTTTACTTGTATTTCTCTAGTTATTAGTAAGGCTACTGTTTGGATTCCTTTTCTTTCTCAAGTATTTGTTCAAATCTACACCCACTTTTCCCTTACTTGGTTGATTTTTACTGGCTTCTCACGGTGACTGCATTAGTTACTTTTTATTGCTGTGTTTAAAAACATGACTACAGATTTAGTATGTTTACCCATATTATATCTCTAATATCCACTATTATACACCATGTGTATATACCATGTGTGTATCCTGTGTGTCTCTCTGCCTCTGGGATGCCTCACTCAGGATGATCTTTTCTAGGTCCCACTGTTTGCCTGCAAATTTCACGATTTCCTTGTTTTTAAGTGTTGAGTAGTGTTCCATTGTGTAGATGTACCACAATTTCTGTATCCATTCCTCCATTGAGGGACATCTGGGTTGTTTCCAGCTTCTGGCTATTACAAATAAAGCCACTACAAACATGGTTGAGCAAATGTCCTTGTTGTATACTTGAGCGTCTTTTGAATATATGCTTAGGAGTGGTATAGCTAGATCTTGAGGTAGCGCTATTCCTAATTGTCTGAGAAAGCGCCAGATTGATTTACAAAGTGTTTGTACAAGTTTACATTCACACTAGCAATGGAGGAATGCTTTCTTCACATCCTCTCCAGCATGTATTGTCACTTGAGTTTTTGATCTTAGGTATCAGGTGAAATCACAGGCTTGTTTTGATGTGCATTTCCCTGATGACTAAGGACATTGAGCATTTCTTTAAGTGTTTCTCTGCCATTTGATATTCCTCTATTGAGAATTCTCTGTTTAGATGTGTACCACATTATTTTTATTGGATTACTTGATTTGCTGCTGTTTGATTTCTTGAGTTCTTTATATATTCTGGATACTAGCCCTCTGTCAGATATAGGGTTGGTGAAGATCCTTTCCCAATCTGTAGGCTGTTGTTTTGTTCTGATGACAGTGACCTTTGCTTTACAGGAGCTTTTCAGTTACATGAGGTCTGTACACCTAAAGCTAAGCAAGAAGGTAAGATAAGCAGTCCTCATTCAGAAAGGTAAAATGGGATGGACATCAGAAGAGGGAGAAAACAGGGAACAGGACAGGAGCCTACCACAGAGGGCCTCTGAAAGACCCTATGCTGCAGGGTGTCAAAGCAGATGCTGAGACTCATAGCCAAACTTTGGGCAGAGTGCAGAGAATCTTATGAAAGAAGGAGGAGAAGAAAGACCTGGAGGGAACAGGAGCTCCACATGGAGACAACAGAACCAAAATATCTGGGCCCAGGGGTCTTTTCTAAGATTGATACTCCAACCAAAGACCATGCATGGAAATAACCTAGAACCCCTTCACAGATGGCAGCTCAGTGTCCAAGTGTGTTCCCTAGTAATGGGGAACAGGGGATGTCTCTGCTATGAACTCCGTGGCTGGCTCTTTCATCACCTCCCCATATAAGGGAGCAGCTTTACCAGGCCACAGAGGAAGACAATGCAGCCAGTCCTGATGAGTCCTGATAGACTAGGGTCAGAAGGAAGGGGAGGAGGATATACCCTATCAGCGGACTGGGGGAGGGTCATGGTAGGAGAAGAGGGAGAAAGGTTGGGATTGGGAGGGGAATAAGGATGGGGCTACAGCTGGGATACAAATTGAATAAATTTTAATAAATAAAAAAATTTAATTAAATTAAAAAATTTCGAAGTTTTGCCTAAAACAAAACAAAACATGGTGACTAAAAGCAATGTAAGTGGAAGAAGCACATATTTGAGTTTCTTATTCTGGAGGGAGAATCCGTAATGTCTGAGATTCATGGCAGCAGGCAGCTGGACGATGACCATGAGAGATCACATCCTCAAACACAGGAGAAAGAACGAAGAACAAACTAGCCCCAGGGCGAGGCTCTAGCCACTCACAGGCTGCCCCCAATGGTAACTTCCTCCAGGAAGACTCCACGTCCCAAATGCGCTGCACCTTCTCCAAACAGTACCAGCAACCGGGGACTGCGCGCTGAGACAACTGGGCCTGTGGGGCTCTCAGTCAGGCCACCGCAACAAAATATCCTAAATCGCTCCTTCTCCCTTAAGCTGGCTACTCTTTTGTTAGTTTTTTGTTATCTTAATAGAGGCATGTGTATCCACGTTTTGTTACTTTAATACAGTAACTTCTACTCCATTTTATGAGTAGAACTTTGAGCATCACTGACAATCAAATTCTTCCTATCCCTCTTCGGCAGCAAAGCCTGACTGTAACTTCCCAGAGTGCCTTTGACCCGTTCACCAGCTTGTCTCCAGTGTGGTGTGAATGGAAGGAATAGATGCCTTTCTCTGATCTGGCACATGAAGCTCTCTGTGTTAGCTTCGCTGTTCTGCTTTTTTTCTTTTTGCTTTAAACTTTTGTAGTGAGTATCCTTGGAAAGCTATATTCTAAACAAAGGAGCACAGCCCTCAGTTTATCATTGGCTATAATGTCATTTGTTTATCCAAACACTCCTCTTTCACTGTTAAAAAAATGAATTTCTATATCATAACCCACTAAAGTATGGCTGTTTTATGGAAAAACACCAACCCAATTAATACATTAAATATAGCCTTTCCTTGGATTAAAAGGATTTTCTTAGAATCAGAGATTTAGGCCAGTAGCAGAGCATTTCTCCAGAGGGGAGGAAAAAGATCCTAGGCTTGGACCCTAATACTGAAAATATAAATAAGCAAACAAATAAATGAATGAATAAGCCCTTACTTAACAGTAGAAACAAAAATATTCTCCACACTATAATCTGACAACATTACTGCCTGATCTGGAGTTTATTTTTATGAATGGTGCAAAGTTAGAATATCTTTTTTGCATGATGGAAGGAGGGCAGTTCAGTGGTGGCTGCCTGCATACTGGAGAGGCCCACCTAAGTGCTGAAAACTTTGGGGTCCCTGGAGCGTTTCTAGAATTGAGCACACATCAGAAGGCTGCAGAAGTTGGAGTCTAAGATCACTGGAGGATGGCAAGAGCAGTGACAGGATCATGTATCACTCACGCAAAAGGAAGAGGAGATAAGTACAAACAAGCTGTGTTTTCCTCAGACCTCTTTATCTATGGACTTCGCACATCTTGGACAGCAGTGTCTAGACTGAGGTTGGTCTCCTACATCAACTCCTTTTCTTTCAAAATGTCCCCACAGACACACACGGTAGTAAGTCTCCATTTACCAAATAACCAAGACCAACCATATCATCTGTTTTTCAGTTACAGAATTGGTTCACTTCATAACTCAGGATGTTAAAGTGGAGTCAGAGAAATATGAAGGATAAAGGTGATTTTCCAACCCAATAATTTGAATCCAACAAGAAAAAAAGAAGATTGGCTTGATACAGAATCTCTCTCATCCAGAGTTCCTGTTAGCAGGCTGTCTACACACCAGGCAAGAGAAATTTTATGTTTGTTCTAACTATGCCAGGAAATGCTTCAAGGAGAACGCTGGACTCAAGGTCTTAAAGAATGAGGAGAGATGCCTGGGCAGAGGCTCTGGGTGAGACACAGCAGGCAGCAGATGGCATGTATCCATAGGTTTGCTGGAGAATTTGGCCTTTGAAAGACCCAAATCACTAGCTGGAATTAATTATCTGATTAAAGAGACTTCATAGATGATAAGACAGGAAGGAAAGCTGGACTAATATTTTTGGATGTGCTTCATGCTATATGAGACCAAGGATTTTTTTTTAACTATCCCATTGGCAATTTGGCAGCACTGAAAGTTTTTGAATAATGAGCAAAACAACCAAAAGGGTAGCATTGGCAGACTTCTTCTGGCAGACTTGTGTGTGCTGTTGAAAAAGAAAGCCTGAAGAAAGCTATTGAAATAGCATAAGAATAATAAATAGGAAGGAACCGGACTCAAGAATCTATTGCTGGACTAGACAGGGGCTGCAGACATTACATACTGGCTCGTAAGGATTGCAGTGGACAGTCACAGGGCGGGAAACAGGCAAAACAGTAAATCCAGAGCCCTTAGCAGCTCAGAGAAGAAACCTTTACATAGTATTTTCCTGGTAAACTTAATCAAGAAAACTTTACTTCTTTCAGAAGCAGCTCTCTTAAGAAGGCCGTAATCTACGTCCGAGCTGTGTATTTACCTCACTTCCTAGCTCTCTGGAATTCCGGGTGTGGATGCAGAATGAATTCTTCTCCAAAATATCCTAGGGGTATAGATATTTTTTTCTAAGTTGTTTGACAAAGACACATGCATGACAAGAAAGGTGAGCTGCAGGTCCATGTAAGCTTTTCTGAAAAGCTAAATACATGTTTATTTACAAGTGGCCTTGAGACACCAGGGTGAGTTTGGAGAACTAAAACCAGGAGCTCTGCTTCAATGCCCAGGCTACTCTACGTTCACAGACTGAATGGTGGCCAGAAGGCTGTCAGTTGTGGGCATTCTGATCTTCAGCTAATACCTGTGAACCAAACAATGAGCTGATAAATACTGTGCCCGTTCCTTAACAAGGTCTTCCAGTGCAGACTGACTCTGTGGCCCGTGAGTTGAGCAAATCATGTTATAACCACAGAACAAGCCAGAAGCCAGGCATGCGCAAGTACAGCCCTGAGTTAACAGGCCTCAACTCCAGAATATTTTAATAAACTTAGGTGCCCAAAGGCCTGGACAGGGAATGAGCCACTTAACAGGAGATTAAATGGGTGCTTCTTGCCTCCTGGTTTTATGAAAAAGCCAAACCTAATCAAATTCCAGTGGCACAAACAGGGCCACATGGATAATTTGAGGGCAAAGAATGCTTTTATAGAAAGGCAGTATTTGTGTCTAGCATTCTATTACCTACAGACCAACATGGTTTCAATTTAACTCCTGTTAATCCCAACCATTCCTTTCAAGTGTTTCTTATTTAAGATAGAAATTCCATGTTGAACATTTTAATAATATTAACTGTCAAAGGCAGCTGTGATCTGTTTTGCTTTCAATATATAATGCCAGATGCACATATCTGTGATCATTGATGCCCTGTTTTTCCTCCCCTGTTAAGCATATCATTAGTAAAACATAAGTCCAACAAAAAATGGTTTTTTTTTGGTTTGTTTTTTTTTTTCTGACGACTTGCCATTGTGAGACAAGGAAGCAGTTGGCATTCGTCCATGGGATGGATGCCGGGGGTGGGGAGAGCTTGCCATGCTGATTTAATGAGGAGTCATCTATTATCAGATGTCTTGCCACACAGTTCACAAAAGACAACAATAAGGTGAGTGACACTCTGCCACAAACAATAAGCCATATGCTTTAGATACAGGTTTAAGGGACATTAAAGCACAAGCACTTCAAAGGCTTTACAGCAAAAGGCCAGTGTCCAGCTGGGTCATGTTATAAAGAACCCTGGCAAAAAGTACATTACATGGGTGATGCATACACCTCTGACAAGAATTCCCAAGTCCGTCTTGTTGTAAGGAGGAAGCCAGCTTTCCTAGGAGTCCTGACTGCTTGTAGAGGCTATGCGGGTGCTTACTGCAGTTGAAGCTGAAGAGGACAGCTAGGATGTGGAAATGAGGTGTGGAAGCTGTGCCTGGAGACAGCCTCAGACTGATCCTTTAGTTAACCCTTCAGATACCCCTGGGCCATGTTCCATCAATTAGGGTAAGATCTAAAGACTAGATTTAAACTGGATTTTGTGGGGTTACATCAAAAATTTCCACAACCTGCATAAAGAACAGGCTTGAGCTATTGTCAACACTTTTTCTGGAACAGATTCTGAGAGAGTGGAGGATCTTCAAGTTGCCTTCAAATGGAGGCATTCACATAAGTTGCATCGCATGGACATCACAAATAATTCTTACACCCCCTTCTGACCCCCATGGACACCAGCACACACATGACATATATACACACAAAGACACACACATACACTTAAATAAAAAGAAATCTTTTAAAACAAGAAATGTGGGAGCCAGGCACAGGGGAGTGAAAACAGTTTGCCAAACAAGCATGAGGACCTGAGTTTGAATCCCCAGCACCCACGTAAAAGGCCAGTCATAGCTGTATGTGTCTGTAACCCGACGTTCTCCAGGGAAGAGAAGGAAGATTGCTTTCTTGCAAGCAGCCTAGCTCCAAATACTGTTAGAGATCCTGTCTCAAAGAAATAAGGCAGAGAGTGATAGAGCAGGACACTGCCATCTTCCCCCGGCATCCTCTCCTGAGCGCCTATGTCCTCCACCCTCCTCTGTGTTCACACAAACACATACACCATGCATGCGAACAGTGCACGCACATAAAAGGAGCAATACTGCCAAACGTAAGGCTGTGAATGATCAGTCTTCAGGTTGAGAGCACCTACCGGCTACATGGATTAAATCCCATGTCAGTACTACCAGGACGGCATTATTGTTATGATCAGAAGAGAGGAACCGAAGCACGGAGCTCGCAGAGCTGGAAGGTGCTGAGAGCTGGGACTTGAACCCTGATAGCAGCTAAAAGAGAAGCAGAACACACCCTCTGGCGAGGCATCAGCACATCTTCCTTGGCAAAGATTCACATTGAGCTTCAGCGTCACAGTAAATGGTGAGACTCGCCAAGGAGCAGCTGTTTCTTTGTGTTGCGACTGATACAATTGACGTACCATACGTGTGACATTTCCCACACAGACACACTCTAACATACGTAGTGTTAAAAATTATCCATACACAGAGATTGGAACGTTAATTTAAAAATTAATATTTGAATTAGGGCCTTTATTTCCCTATTTGTTTTCTGTCTAGATGATCTGTCTTTTGGTATAAATCAGATGTCCATCAATGGAGGAATGGATACAGAATTTGTGGTACTTTTACACAGTGGAATACTACTCAGCAATTAAAAGACTGTTTCTGCAACCAAGGACCATGTAAGGATATAACATAGAACCCCTGCTCGGATGTAGCCCATGGTACCTCAGTAACCAAGTGGGTTACTGAGGGTGGAGGAAGGGAGGGATTGGGATGGGAGGAGGGAGGGAACCACAGGGGGGATACAAAGTGAATAAAGTGTAATTAATAAAGAATAAAAAATAAAAATTAATAAAAAAACAAAACAGAAAAAATTAACATTTGATAAAATCAATAAAATTTCATCTAATAAATAAGCTTAAATACCCATAGGGAAAGGAAGGTGTTAGGAAACCTGCAAAATTTGTAAATAGAGAACAGACTAGAAAAAGAGACAACTGAACAGTATTGCTCAAGTCACCAGCCTGTATGTGAAGATCTTACTCTCGCAGTTGTATCAGTGAATGGGTAAACTTGTGGAGACAGATCCAAGCTCAAGAGCAGACGATATCAACAAGAATAAAAAGCTGATCCATAAAACAATCCAAAAGAACATATATAGCCATTACATACTCTGTGAACTGAAAAAGCTTGGGGAACCCCTTTGTTTCTTTTGAGTGCTGAGCATCAAAATCAAGGGTCACAAACCCTAAAGCATGTTGCTTTGTAGCTGCACATATTTGAAGCGTCTCCCTTCACTTGCTCATTCAAGAATTCTGCTCGGTTCTTCACTAGCTGAACTACTGATTTCCCTACTACAAGTTTCAGTGTCAGATGAATTCAAAGATACAGCGTATCAAGTAAATCTAATATCTCAACTTAAGTGTATGTCAGAGTCAAGTTGCTTACCATGCAGAAGATTCAAAGCACATCGCCCTAGCAAAATATACTTGTTGCACTGGGATTGACCGAGCGAAGCTTCCTTTGTTTGCCACAAATAGTTTGAGGTTATCTAATGGCAGGGCGGGGGGAGCAGGTGAATTCTTGTTAACGATCATATCACCAGTGACTTAGTCTTATGTTGCTTACTTCAGTGGGGACGATGATGCTGAAGTTTGCCTACAGGTAGAGAGGCGGACAGAAGAGACAGTGTGAGATGCTCTCTGCTAAGGCTAAGCATCTCATGCCCAGCCACCTGCATGTGGTAACAAGGAGCAAAGGGAGGACATCAACACAGCAACCCAGCAGAAAGTATAAAACAGCCAACAATTATGTCGATTAAAAACAACAAAAACTGACTGATACCCAAGGTCCTAACCCTAACACGACAAATACAGCTAGAGCAGCAAGACACACGACTTTTTGGTAGTCAACATTCAAAAGACGGGGAGACTATAAGTTGCATCTATGACATTCTGGTGTTCTCCTTAAGCAGTACAATGCAGGCAATGCTAATACAAGTGACATAAGAAGAGAGAGTGAGAACTCACAGCTGCTGATCCCTTGGGCTGCTGAGTACATACTTACATTCTTAATTCACAAAGCTTGCCTAAACGGTGTGGTATAGGAGCACAGTGGAGTGCAATGTTTTTTTGTTTGTTTGTTTGTTTTTGTTTTTTTGTTTTGTTTTGTTTTTTAATGTGAGCTTGTAACTGAAAAAAAAAACAAACAAGATTTGCAAGCCCCATTCTCAGAGTTTGTAATTCAATGCTAATAATTTCATTTCAAAGTTTGAGGGCTTTGTTTAAGCCACGCCAAGTGTCTGCACCCTCCTGGCCTCCACAAGCATAGTCACATATATGCACATACCTCACAAATACACATAAATAGAAATACAAATAAAGCTTTTAAAAGAAAACCTTGAACTCCTAAACAAAAATGAAAGGGGGAAAAAACTACTTTCCAAAGTAAAAAGATCACCTAGTGATTGTTTTAAAACATAGAACTCTGGAGCCCTGTGTGGCAACTGTCAAAGGGCTCACGTATTTATTAAAATGTTCATTTGAAGCCAGCGAAATTCATTTCTCCTTTGCACAAAGGTTCCAAGAGTTGAAGTAAGACTCAGTGATAGGGCACTTGTCTATTATGCATGGGGCACTGGGTTTGATCCCCAGCACAAGAAAAATTTAAAAAAGAGCAAGAAATTCGCTTCTTCATCTTCAATATAGGTATATAAAATATGATACAACCTGACATCTCATCTCAAAAGAGAAGCCTCACAAGCTAGACCTGTATGTGTGTACACATATACAGCAAATCTGTCTTACAGTGCTTAGCTCAGAACAAGACACTTATTAAATAAACACATCCTAAATATTTTTATTTTTATAGATCAACTATTGGTAAAGAGTGGGAAAAAACATTCTATGTATTGCGATCTGACATAAAGCCCGATGTACAGAACAGTGTCCAGGCAAATTTACGAAGGGCACTTCCATCTCCCTCTTTCATCTAAATGCCACTGTGAGCAGGTATTTATAGGAACTGTTCTGAGGGATCTCTCCCCAGTTATCAGAGCTGGTTACCTGCACTATTCAGGAATGGGAAGGGAAGTGATAAGAGTATCTCAGTCAATCAATATCTGAGTCATTTATAGTTGTCTAAACAGGGAGTCACTGCACACTACTTAAAAATAATAATTATAAGCCATTGGGTGGGGGGAGGGAGAAAGGCTGCAATAGAGACAACTAAAATCTTCAGCAGAAGACGAGACCATGGGTAGAGGAGAGCTCAGTTCCAGTGTGTGAGCCCTTTAGTAGGTAAGGTCACTCAGCTTCTGGGGGGTCAACCTTCATTAAACACTAACCCTAACACTAAATCTAACACCTAACCCTAACACCTAACCCTAGCCCTAACTCTAACCCTCTAACCCTAACCCTAACTCTCTAACCCTCACCCTCTAACCCTAACCCTACCCCTAACCCTACCCCTAACTCTCTAACCCTACCCTGGCAGGCTGAAATGCCAGCATCTCCCAGGTCAGAATGCTGCACAGTGTCCTGCTCACGTTGGACAGGTTCTTCTTGAACTTAGTGCCTCTTTTCCCGTCTCTTTTGTTTTTTTCCCTGTGTAGTAGGAGATGCTGAAGTCACATTTTTAAAACCAATCTAAGACACGCTTGTAAGAGTCTATAAGAATTATATAAGAAATACAAAAAAAGGTCAAATAAAGTCCTGTAAAACTCAGCAAATTGGTCCAGAATTCTCAGTTCTCTGAAACTGCAGTGCCTACATAACTTGAAGGAGGTTGTGGGGATGTTCCAAACCTTCCAAAATTTTACACTACCTTCTGCCATAGAAGTTTCTGTGGAATTCTTCAAGAGTGGGCTACATAGGGCAGACCTGAACCTGGCTTTACATGTTTCAGCCTCGGCTGTGGCATGCCACACTGGTTCATGGCAGGAGATGAAATGTGTTGAATGAGGAATGCACTATGGAACCCACTGTGGAAGAAAGATTAGCACAGCTCATCTGCAATATGATGACGTCACAGCAGTTTGCCATGGGCATTTTCTTTCCTTTCCTTTCCTTGCCTTTCCTTGCCTTGCCTTGCCTTGCCTTTCCTTTCCTTTTCTTGCCTTTCCTTGCCTTTTCTTGCCTTGCCTTGCCTTTCTTCCTTTCTTTCTTTCTTTATTTCTTTTTTTAGGTCAATAGTTCTTTTTGTAATTTATTTATCTTTTTATTAATTACAGCTTATTCACTTGGTATTCCAGCTGTAGTCCCCTCCCTCATCTTCTCCCAACCCCGCCATTCCTCCCTCCAGCATCTCCTCCCATGTGCCTTCCCAAGTCCACTGCTAGGGGAGGTCCTCCTCCTCTTCCATCTGACCCTAACCTATCAGGTCTCATCAGGACTGGCTGCATTGTCTCCCTCTGTGATCTAGTAAGGCTGCTCCCGCCCTTAAGGGAGCCAGCCACTGAGTTCATGTCAGAGACAATCCCTGTTCCCATTACTAGAGAACGCACTTGGACACTGAGCTGCCTTGGGCATTTTCTAAGGGACAGGTGATAAGATGTGTTCGTGTTTGAAATTCTTGGTTATATCTCTGAATCCAAACCTGTTTCTTCTGTTTCTCCAATTTCATCAAGCTATGCTATAAATATGAAGCTTCAGTCAAGAATTCTCTGACTGTCTAGATAGTGGGATTTCCTTCCATATGGTTCTGGATGTGGGAACGCATTTGCCAGCATGTGTAACACGTGTGTGTCCACATGCACAGCACCTCACTTCAGCAGCAAAACAAAAGTGAAAACCAAGAAGTGGTTGCTTCCCTGGCTTGGAAATTTCAAATTCAGAAAGTTACACTTCAAAA
>REGO01000094.1:655186-682779 GCA_010120015.1 Rhombomys opimus
TTTGATCATCTCCCCCTGAGGGGGAAAAGCCTTACCAGGCCACAGAGGAAGACAATGCAGCCAGTCCTGATGAGACTTGATAGGTTAGGGTCAGATGGAAGGGGAGGAGGACCTCCCTTATCAGTGAACTGGGGGAGGGGCAAGGTAGGAGAAAGGGAGGGAGGGCTAGCTAGGGTACTAGGGAGGAGGCTACAGCTGGGATACAAAGTGAATAAATTGTAATAAATTAAAAAAAAAATAAATAGGAGAAACGAATGTATTGGGAAAAAAAAGACTTTACAAACATTGTTGCTAGGAAAATTGGATATCCACATGTACAAGGCTGAAACTATCTTTACCTCTCACCTTACAGAAAAATTAATTCAAAGTTAATCGAAGGTTTCAGTGTAAGCAACAAGGCTCTGAAATGGTCTGAGGGAAATAAAATGGTAAGCTACAAAGACAGAATTTAGAAAAAGTGAGTTTTGAACCATTCAGGAAATAATGCCAATAAAGGATAAAGGGACTTGGTGAAGGTTAAGAAGCTTCAGCACAGCAAAGCAAAAGTTAATCAAATGAAAATGCAGAATGAGAGAAGTTCAGCCAGCTGCATATCAGACAAAAGTTAATAACTAGAATATACAATGAACTCAAGTAAATAAAAAAACCAACCAACACAATGAATAACAGACTAACAGACTAGTGCTCAGAAGAGCAAATACACATGAACAATGAACATATGAAAAAAAATTTCCAGTTTCACTGTTCATCAGAGAAATGCAAATGAAAACAATATCGAGATTCTGCCTCACTATAAATAGAATTACAGTGATTACCAAAACAAATATCAAGAAGTTCTGAAGAATGGGGTGGACACAAAGAACCCTGACACAGTGTTGAAGAATGGAAACTAGTCTACCCACCCTGGAACCAATAAGGAGGCTCCTCGGCAAAACAAAAACAGATCAACCAAATGCCCTAGACCCTGCCAGCAGCTCACAGGACTCTAAAGCGACATATCAGAGCTGACTGCACAGAGATGCTTATGGCACACTGCTCATAACACTGAAGTTGTGGACACAATAGAAGAATGGATTAAAAAAAAAAGGGCAATATATATAGAAAATTCCCAGCCATAAAAAAATGGAGTTATATTGTTTGCAGAAAAATTAAGAAAATGTGATGAAGATTACTTTAGCCAGTCTCTCAAAGATGAGTATCATGTATTTTCTCTTCTATGTGATCCCTAGATTCTATACAAATTCATAAAATAATGAACATATGACATGAAAGTAGAAATAGAGTTGTCTAGGAAGACAAGGGAAATTAAAGAATATGTGGAGAGTGCAGAGAGGTGGTGGAGGATTTGGTCACAAATATGCTCAAAATATAGAATTTACTTTTACGAAAATGCCCTTATATGTATATAATATTTTTTTAATTTAGAAGGAATTCAAAAAAAGGTATCTGAGAAATAGTATAAACACACACAAATAAAATGAAGTAAGTTTTCAGGGAAGCCTTCAAAGAATGTTAAAGAAAGTATAAATAATAAGTGAATTAAGGAGACCAAAATGCTCAATTTACCTGGGAAAGAGAGAAAGTGGAAAGAGAAAACCAGAAAATAGAAACACGCAGACACAATAACCTTGAGAGTCCCTCTCTGTGTGGATGATCTAAGCTAGAGATTGTCCAATTGAGAACAAAAGTGTCTTCCTGCATGCTGCTCGCCAGAAGCAATAGGCTGCTCTCACTTGTGGAGACCATTTGTTTCCAAGACTTGTCCTCAAGCCTTGTCCTCAAGCAGGCAAGAGAAACAGACAGTATTTCTTCTGACTTCCATAGATCCACATCCAATCCTGTAATAAGATGACAGAGTCCCCCAGAGGAGATCTTGTCAAAATCTAAAAATAGTCGAAAAAACTTTGACTCCCATATTTCCCTCATCCGTCATTAGAATGCAGTTCGGACAGATATTGCTGGGTTTTTATTTCACTTCCTTTCAAAAGAATTTATGTCAAGGTTTAAAAGGTTTATACAGGTTTATGCTTCTAAAAAAATTCTTTACACAAACTCCTAAACCCTAAGGTATAGTCTGCAAAAGCCTTACACAGAAAAAATTAATAGAGACTCAAAATTTCCACAAACACACACACACACACACACACACAAACAGTTTGAAACACACACACACACACACACACACACACACACAAACAGTTTGTCACAGAAAACTCAAGAAATAGCCATTATAGTGAATACGGTATCAGAGTTAGACCTCTAAATTGAAGAAGATGGGTTCCATTAGTTCTTTGTCAGAAACAATATCTAGAGGCTATAAGCCTAAAACTTCATTCCAGGATTTGAACCAAGGGCCTTATGGCAGAACAATTATTGAGTACCAACTATAGTTAGATCAGATCTTCAAAATGTGTGAGTGTATGTATAAAGAAAAGAGGGCCAGGGACTTTGATGATTCTAGAAAATGAAATAATGTTCTAAATTGTGTGCAGGAAAAATATTTACAGTGTACCATTCAATCATAATAATTTATTTAAGAGAAGAAATCACTTTAGTGTAATGCCCAAAGTCTTCATATGCCATTATAATTCTCCTCTCTCTTCATTGTTTTCTTTCTGATTTTTTTATCATTGTGCATTCATTGTATCTGACAGGCATGTGTTTCATAAATATATTTTCTTCCAAGTGTGTTATATATTTTGACAATATTCATCCTACCCCCTCACTCTTTATCTTAATTACTGAGTTGGCTGTCCATTTAGTTAATTAGACTATGAGATCTGTTTGAAAAAGCTGCATTTCTTGTATTCTCCCCACATACCTCTGGCTTTGTTCAATGTCTGAGAACACTTATGGGATGAGAAAAATGTCACTTATTTTCTATCCTCTTTATTATACAGAGATAATTCTACAATAATCAAATCATAGAAACTTTAAAAATCTAATAAATAAATCAATTTTACATAGCTATAACAAAACACCTGAAAAACTTTACGAAAAGAAAAGTTTCAGTTAGCTCATGGTTCTTGAGTTTCTAGTCCATGATCAGGTAGCCTATTGTTTTGTGCAGAAATCACATCATACTTGGAACAAATGACAGAGCAAACTGTTTATATTGTGAGGCAAGAAGTAGAGAGAGACTATCACCAGAGATCCACAGTTCCTTGGAAGAGTACATTGTGAATGACCCGAGGAACACCTTCTGTAAGGATTGACCTCCCTCAAGTCTTAGAGTTTTCTAACAGTACCACCTTGGGGGCCGAGCCTTTGAGACATTGACCTGTGACACACATTCCTCATTTAAATGATAGAACCCACCCAAACATACACTAACCGGTATGAAATGTTAGCTGCTTTAACTGACCCTCACAAAAATAGCTGCCTACATGACCAAGCTTTTTATAACAATAAAAGGAAATAAGCAAAACTTTTAAATTACTCAGTGAGAATATTGTGGAACATAATTAGGTATTAAACAAGTAAAGATAGAGCCCATCCCTCTATCTTACTCATATTTCTGTTGCAATTATGCTATATAACAAGTAATCCAAGGACCTCAGTGGCTGATCAGTACTTCTTTTGTTTCTCTGTAACATCTGCAGAATGCTGGAGTTGGCCTAATCTCCTCTTGAACTAACAATATTTAGCTTCTGGCTGCCAATTGGGCTTAAGTTTCCACCTGGTCATTAACCAGTACCTACACCAGACAGGTGTAACTCTCTTCATGGAGACAGGCTCTCTTCACGGAGAAAAACAGAAATATATGAGGCCAAGCTAAATGATGCAGACACTTATACCCTTTGTTCCTATCACTTGGCTCTCGTTTCTTTATCAAAACAAGTCACATGGCCAAGGCTTGCAACAACAGAGTGGGGAAATACACTCTTTATCCTCTGGGGAGAAATTCTCCAATTTCCCATGACACAAATGCTAGGTACCTCAGTTTCTCTTCTGTTGTTGTGATTAAAAATATTCTGGCAAAAGAAAATTCAGAGCAAAAAGGTTCATTTTCGCTCACAGTTCAAGATGCAGTCCATCATTGTGGGGATGTCAGCACAGCTGAAGCAGCTCATCAAGCCACATCCACCGTAAGAAGCAGAGAGCAATGAATTTTGCGTGTGTGCCATCCAGTTCCCTTTCCCCATGGATACAGTCCAGGATCCCAGCCAGAGAATGATGTCACCTACAGTGGGTGGGTCTTCTCACATCAATTAATGAATCAAGATCATTCCCCAGAGGCCCATCTCCCAGATTATTCTATCAAGATGACAATTAACAGTAACCAGCACAACTCCACCCCTTGCCTAACTGACACTCAAACACCTCACTTTGAAGCCACAGCTTCCACCTTTCCTTCCCAAATCTCATATTTATCTCAAATGAAAAATATAGCCAAAAAAAAAAAAACCCACATAGGCTTTAACAACCCAAGACAAAAGTCAAAAGTTCTAACTGCAAGCTCCTGTAAAATTAAAATCAAGTTCATGCTTCCAACGTGTACAGGCACAAAGTAAGCATCACCATTACAAAGTGGAAGAAGTGAGGTGCAGCGAGAAGCAATCACAGCAAAACAAAACAAAGACCCAGCAAAGCAAACACCAAACGCTGTAGACCCATATCTGGTATGTAGGCCTTGTAATGTAATTACCAAGGCTCCAAAATGCTTAGGTAGGCCCGCCCGTGCCTTCCATCTCTGTAGCTTGTAACACAGATTCTCTCCAGGCCTGAATCCATGACGTGTCTGCAGCTTTCCTAGGCACCATTCCACGGTCCTGTCATCTCCATTTTTCTGAGACCCCTATTGTAACTTAAGCTTCACCCTCTCAGCTTCACTCAACAGACAGACTCTTGGAGCCTCTCTCCAGGGACTCGGATCCTTCCACACATTGCCTGCCTCAGCTGCTCTCCTTGACTCCTCAGTCTTAAAACTTTCAAAACCAACACCATGTGAGTAAATGCTGCCAAGTTTTGCTGTCCCTCCTTGGCCCCATCTACCTCAGCTTCCGTGTGCCTGCCCTGGGAAACTCTTTCCTAGGCAGTCACTTTTGAGAAGCTTAAGCTTTCAACTTTTAAGTGAATTTGGATCTTCAGAAGCTGGAGCCTCCGAGGAGCAGGGGTTTGTCCTCAGGACATCTTTATTGTTATCTCAGTATGGCACAGCTTTTCCTTCAGCGGTGCCGATCTGTTTAACAACTACCGCTGCTTTCTCGGCACCAAACTGTATGTTCTCCTCTCTTGATATCCTTCTGCCAAATAAGACAGTCCGTTGTCTTAAAGTCGGCTTCATTCAAGTTCCCAGTACATGGGCAGAATGGAGCCAAAAGATCAGAGTGGTCCTTAGCCCAGTCCCTCACAGCGTTTCTGTTCCTCTCTGAAACCTTAGGAGGCAGGTCTCTCCTGTGTACACGGCTCTTAGCACTCCCGTCTTCCATGTTTCCAGCTGGGTGATCCAGTAATTTCTCCTCCAGCACTCCACGGCTTCTATAAGAAAAGTTCCAAAGTTTCCAAAGTTCCACATTCCAGCCACGAAGCAGTTCCATAGGCCTAGGAACGATATAATCAGGTTTATTTTATACAGAAACGGCCCCGACCTGGATATCAACTTCTGTCTTAGTTTCTCTTTTGTTGCTGTGATGAAATATTCTGACAAAAGCAACTTACAGGGTCATAAGGGTTATTTTATCTCACATTTCAGGGTCCCTCGTGGCTGGGAAGCTAAGGCAGCAGGAGCTTGAAACAAGCTGATCCCATCGCATCTGCAGTCAGAAGAAAGCAATGAATACATACACTCTGTTCATTTTCTTTTCCCTATGTACACAGTCCAGGATCTCAGCCAGGGAACAGCGCCACCTACAGTGCGTGGGTCTTGCCACATCAAGTACTGGAATCAAAATGATCCCCACAGGCATGCCTAGAGGCCCATTTCCCAGACTGTTCTAGATTCTATCAAATTGACAATTAACACTTATCCTCACACTGAGCATGTAAGTTTATAACAGAAGCAATACAAACTGAGAACAACTGTCTATGCCTTGCTCAGAAATTCCATGGCTTAGAGAGAAAAAGAAATTAATGAAACAGTGCAGTATGTTTGCAAGAGTGTAATTTAGAAGGAATCATCCATAGAAACCACATTTAATAACTCAAGATGGACTTCATTCTCCCTCCCTAGGATAAACACAAGTCACTTATGTCCCAAATAGCTTGTTCATGTTCCTTAAATACAGCATTCTTTTAAACATATCAAGAACGCTCTCTGGGGGCTGAAGAAACGGCCAGAGGAGAACCGTGTTTGGCTGCTCCTCCCGAGGACCTGAGTTCAGTTCCCAGCATTGGGCTACTCACAACTGCCTGTAACTACAGCTCCAGAGCATCCAATACTTCTTTTAGTCTCCACTAGTACCCATATTGCGTGGCATACACACATACAGACATAGAAATTAAAAAAATGATAAAAATGAAAAATAAGGCTCTCCTGCTAGAAACACAGGTACCTTTGTCCTTCTCCGCTAATTCCTACCCACAGTTCATGTCTATGATGAGAGTTTTTTACATGGAGACTTTTTCTACTTTCTATTAACTGACCATGAGACAAAATGCCATTATGATTTTTATTGCAAAATTAATAGTTTTTAAGTTTTGATAAATCTGTACTCATACACAATGTACTGTGATTATATTTATCTCCATCCATTACTTTCTCTTCTCTTCCCACCTCTTCTGCCACACATCTTAACTAATCGCCCAGGCTCTTTCCTGCTTTCATGCTCTCTGCGTGTGTGTGTGTGTGTGTGTGTGTGTGTGTGTGTGTGTGTGTGTGTGAAAGTTTTGAGTAGATAATCACAACAGCTTATGACTATGAGGGCCATGTCATACCCACACGATAGTAGTTTGTAGTAGCCCTTCCCACCCTCCAACCTTCCAGTGTGTCTGCATATTCCCATCCTTCATCCTTCCAGTGTGTCTGCTGCATCTTCCCATCCTCCATTCTTCCAGTGTTGTGTCTGCATCTTTCCCATCCTCCATCCTTCCAGTCTGTCTGCATCTTCCCCATCCTCCATCCTTCCAGTGTGTCTGCTGCATCTTCCCCATCCTCCAACCTTCCAGTGTTTCTGCATCTTTCCCATCTTCCATCCTTCCAGTGTGTCTGCTGCATCTTTCATGCTGTTTTGAAGCGGGTGGTACAGGTGTTTCACTTGGAGTTTCACTCAACTCCCTTATTCTCAGCACTTTGACCTGTTATGAGTCTGTGCTGATTGTCAACCACTGCCAAAAGAAGCTTCTCTGAGTAGAGCTGGGAGCCTCACTGGTCTGTAGATGCAGACATAGCTAGAACGCAGCACAACTACATTTGCATGTAGGAAACCATCAATAGTGGATTGCACTAGAGCATATGCCCTCCCTAGCCACGGGCTTCTGGCCACATTTCCCTACTAGGCATCATTATTCGTCCCCAAGGAATAAGCCTTGAATCCAATCAGGAAGTAGTTGGCTGTGGCTACAACAGTCATACCCCCAGTAAGAATGTCTTTGCTGGCAAGCTGACATACAGGATCTGAAGCTGGATTAGACTACTGATGGCTTTTCTCCTTTAAACAACCTGAGGTAGCACTTACTTGGAATATGGAAGTTAGCCAGCAGTGAGGAAGCTTCCGTTTGGTTCCAGCTTCGTTTCTCTGTGTCTTATTACCATAACACATGCTGTCTTCAGCAAGTCTTGCTACCGTCTAGCATAGGTGGGAAACCAAAAGCAGTGACAATGACTTAAGTTGTTGGGGAGCCTCTGCACACTCCCTGGCCAACACTTTATATGGAGGTACCCTTCCCCCAACATTGGGATTTCAGTTTACAAAGCCATGACTTCTGGGAGTAGCGTTATCATTACCTATCCACACAGGAAACCTCCATTTGAGCTCCCCCCTTAAAAAATAAAACAAAACAAAAACAAACAATGAACAATTTTTTAAGTTGGTGTAAGAAGTAGCACATTTCCTATATGTCTTTTCAAACATCCTTACTTTTGGTTGGCTCTTCCCCAACCCTCACTTTCTCCCATCCTCTGGTGCTTACATCCATGTTTAAACCTTTCAGCAAGTATTTCCATTTCACATGTGTTCCTCTACTCTCCACCTCATAGTTCTTCCCTTCCATCCTGGCTTCTACAGACACACACTTGAACCAATCAGAGGAACCTAAAACTTCAAATACAGGACCACATATGGGAGAACATGCAGCATCTGCCTTTCTGAATATGGGTTACCTCATTCAGCGTAATACTTTCTAGTTCCATTCATTTTTCTGAAATTTTCATAATTTAATTTTTCTTTACAGCTAAATAGAGTTTCTTATGAAAATGTATCTGGTTTTCATTATCCATTAATTAGTTAGTGGACATCTAGGTTGATTCAATTTCCTAGCTATCATGAATGGAACAGCAATGAACATGGATGTACAGGTATCTTCCAAGGGTATGGAGTCCTGCATGTAAGCCCAGGAGTGGCATTGCTGTTCTGTGTTTATAGTAAGTCTATTTTCACCTTTCCAAGAAACCTCCACACTGATTTCCATAGTGCCTGCACAAATCTGTAATTCCCACCAACGGTGTATTCCCTTTCCCCCTCTTTGCCATCATTTGCTGTCATTTTTTTTCCTTGGTAATGGCCATTCTTACTGAAGTGAGATAGAATCTCAGTGTAGTTTGAATTTTCATTTCACCAATGGCTAAGGATGTTGACTATTTTGAAAATGATTTTCTGTCAATTGCATTTCTTCTTTTTGGAATTTTCTGTTTAATTCCACAGCCTACTCTTTAAATCAGATTGTTTTCTTGAAGTTTAGTTTCTTGAGTTCTTTGTGTATTCCAGACATTTATCCTCTGTCAGGTAGACAACCAGCAAAGACTTTAGCCTGTTCTGTAAGCTGTCTTATTCCTCAATTGAACATTTCTCTTGCTGTAAAATGCACTTTAATCTTAAAAGTTTCTATTTGGCAGCTATTCACTTTATATCCTAAGCAACTGAGGGAATATTCAGAAAGTCCTTCTCTATTCCTATATCTTGTTGTGTATGTTCTGCTTTTTCTTCTGGCCATTTCAGAGTTTCAAGTCTTACACTGAAATTGGTAATCCATTTATAGTTTATTTTTATGCTGGGGTAAAATATCCCAATGTAGTTTCTTCTTCTACACGTAGAACCCAGCTTTCACAGTATCATTTTTTTAAAGATGGTGTCTTTTCTTCAGTGTATATTCATATGTATCTTTGTCAAAAACTAGATGGCAATAATTGTATAAAATTATATCTAGGTCTTCACCTCTATTAAAATTTCTTTGAAAACACAGAAGTCCACAGATAACCAAAGCAATCCTGAGTAAAATGAATGACATGGATGGCATTACTACACCTGACTTCAAGCTGTACTACAGAGCCATAGTAACAGATCCCAACACTCCACTTCCACATGAATAGGTGTATAGGTCAATGGAAAAGAAGACCCACTGTAATTTTCAGAAGATGTTTTACCCTGATTTAATTTAGCTCAGCTCACATTGGGAAGCTTTTGCTTGAGGGCCTTTTCTTTGTGTGGGCACCATGGCTCTACGCATGCCACTGTGGCACACATTAACCATATGAGAAAATGACTAGCACATGACCAATATGCTTCTTGACTCAACAATGTGGAAAACACTGTGTTAGTTTCTCTTATGTTGCTATGGTAAAACACCATGAGCAAGGCAACTTAGAGAAGAAAGAGCTTCCTTGAGCTTACCACTCCAGAGCGATAATCCTATCAGGGTGGGGAGGCAGAGGAGCAGGCAGAAGACAAGGTAGCAGGAACGGGAAGCTGAGAGCGCACATCTTCCAATAAACGCATGAAGTAAAGAAAGAAACCAGAATACAGGCTCACTAACCTCAAGTCTCCAGTGGTATACTTCCTCCGCCAAGGCCACACATGTTAAACCTTGCAGATAGCACAGTAGAACTGGGGACCACATGCTCAAATACCCAATATGATTGAGACTATATCTCATTCAAACTACCCCAAACAGCCTGACCCAAAGCAACATGAGGGAGGAAAGGGTTTGTTCAGTCCGCAGTTTCAACTTTCAGCCCATTATTGGTGAGAAGTCAGGTGAGAACTCAAGCAGCTAGTCATACCTCATTCACAGTCAGGAGCAGAGAGGGACAAATGCACCCATCATTCTGTCTTCCATCCACCCTTCTCTTGTGTCACACTGTTCAGGCCTTCTTACCTAAGGAATGGTTCCACCCACAATGGACTCATGTTTTCTACACCAATTGACAATCAAGGCAACCTACCTACTGACATACCCACATACCAACCTGATCTAGGCATTTCTCAAGTGATGCTCCCATAGTTGATCCTAAGTTGTGACAGGCTGGTATTTAAAACTAACCAGTAGTGTTGAGTTAATAAGCTATGTTTCAAATCCCATATTTAATGTATTTTATTCATTTCCTGTCTGTGTGTGTGCATGTCTGTATGTGTGTGGGTCAGTGCATACATTCAGAGCCCAGAAAGGGCCACTGGATGTCCTCCTCTGACACTGTTTACCCTTTTAATGCAGGATGTCATGGGACGTCTCTACCTGCCTCAGAGCTATAATTACAGAAATTTGTAGAACCACCAGCTTGTTCCGAGGCTAGTCTAAATTTTGGTCCTAATGACTGCACAACAAGCATTCTTGCGCCATCTTTCTAGATCTTTAAATGACAACTTTTGTTACCAAAGGAAATTCACAAGTCAATCCTTTCTACTACAACAAGCATTTCTCTAGACTGAGAGGAGGGCCACCTACTTTCAAGCATGCTAACTTTGTCCAGTATGGTAACCACCACTCATGTGCATCAACGTAAATACATTTAAATTTCCTTATATTAACTAAACTTCAAAATGAAGTTTCTTAGTTGCACTGGCCACATTTAAAGTTCTTTTTTTAACCAATTTTTGTATATTAATTACAATTTATTCACTTTGTATCCCAGCTGTAGCCCCCTCCCTCATTCCCTTCCAATCCCACCCTCTCTCCCTTACCTCCTCCCATGCCCCTCTCCAAGTCCACTGATAAGGAAAGTCCTCCTTCTCTTCCATCCACAGCTTATCAGGTCTCATCAGGACTAGCTGCATTGTTCTCCTCTGTGGCCTGGCAAGGCTGTTCCCCCATCAGGGAGGAGGTGGTCAAAGAGCCAACCACTGAGTTCATATCAGAGACAGTTCCTGTTCCCCTTACCAAGGAAAACACTTGGACACTGAGCTGCTGTGGGCTACATCTGAGCAGGGATTCTAGGTTATCCATGAATGGTCCTTGGTTGGAATATCAGTCTCAGAAAAGACCCCTGGGCCCAGATATTTTGGTTCTGTTGCTCTCCTTGTGGAGTTCCTTTCCTCTCCAGGTACGACTATCTCCCCCTTCTTTCATAGGATTCCCTGTACTCTGCCCAAAGTTTGGTAAAAGTCTCAGCATCTGCTTTGATACACTACTGGCTAGAGTCTTTCAGAGGCCCTCTGTGGTAGGCTCCTGCCCTGTTTTCTCTTTCTTACAATGTCCATCATGTTTGTCTTTCTGAATGAGGAGCTGATGGAGACCATACTGGAAACAGAAAAACATCATTCTGCCTTTTCATGAAGTTTTACTGTACAGGCTTGCTTCAGGAGAAACAGTCAAATACATAACTAAATTCTACTCTGTTAATTTCTTCTAAAGAAGTATAACTCCTCCCAAGTCATCACTGATTTTAACTCAGATCCACCAACAACTTCTAACTTCTTTTTATATGTCATTATTTCTCCCTGAGTGTGCTTTAGTCTGGTTTTTGTAAGCTCTTCCTTGGAAATTTTGCAAGTGATGTCACTTATGGAAATTACATACTGCCAGTTTAAAACATCCTTATGTGTCACTTTCTGCCAAGGTGACTTGCAAATATACTTATGAACCTGCATTTATGACTTGTGACAGTCTGGGGTCAGCGTTCTTTCCCAGTCATATTCCCCATCACGTCCAACTGCCACAACCAGATTCTCCAGATTCTCTCTGTGTGTGTGTGTGTGTGTGTGTGTTTCTCTCTCTCCCATTTCTATTTCATAGCCTCACTTTCACATATTACCCATCTTAACCTCTCCAAGATACCTAGTCTCACTGCATCTGCTTTTCAATAGTTTTCAAAAGTGTGCCTATTTATGATGCTATGTTAGCTCTGAATCATATATTGCCTCTGTCATTATTTGTGTTTCCACCTTCTTATTTTGATTAAATAGTAACATAATAATGCATGCATTTCTCTTTTCTCATTAAAAAAGAAAGCGTTGAGAATTGGGGGTTTATACTGCATTACTTATTCCCTATTGAAGTTAGGATAATGCATAAGGATCAAGAGAGAGGGGGTGTACACACTCATGTACATATATAGTTATGTATGTATATATGAATGTGTATATTTATAATGTATGTGTATATTTAGCTCATGAGAGGTCTTATTGCAGTCTCACAGGTTTCCCTTGGCATATGTCTTTAATTTTCTTGGTAAATTATTCAGAATACAATACAGGAAAATCATGTATCATGCCAAAGGCCATTTACCAATAAAGACTCAAAACTTCCTCACAACAGCAACCACTTATTTCAAAACGAAATTGCATTTGGTCTCCTCCTTTTGCCGTGCTACTCTTCACACTAACATACATCTGAAAACGAGTCTTCTGTGGTCTGAATCTATTTTGTAAGACAGACATGCACATTTTCTTTCTTTTTTGTTTCTGCTATGTCAAACATATAACTTTTTTTTGTTTGTTTGTGGGTGCTACACAGTCAAGATCAGGCTTGAACTTTTTGTCCGCTTGCCTCTGCCCATGGAGTGCTGGATGAGGTGTGCCTCATCATATCAAGCTAGAACTATCTTTCACTTGACAGCATCTGAGCAACATTTCATGAAAGAACAGTAGCTTGTGTCAATACTCAAGGACCTACAGCTCTTGCAAAGAGGGAACAGGCAATCCACATCCACTTTATTCAGGCAGAAGCATCAAGCTTAATAAGTTAAACATCTTCAGAATGATGGGGAGATACATTTTCACCTGTCCTGTCACGATGTTGACAAATATCTCAACTTTCAATTCTTAAGTCCTCTGAAGGAGAGCGCCACAGTTAACTCACAGTTACTTATGTTGAAAAGAAAGACAGGAAGTTTGAATAACCCTGAGTAATAAATAAAAGTTAGATACATTTTAATACATGTGCCAAAGTTGCTAGTGGCTCTCTTTTACATAAGGGCTTATTGGGTGAGTTTATATTTTGGTTCAAATCTTTCAGACTAGCTTTGACTTCTCCCACTTAACTGGCAATTAGCTGGTAAAAAGTTCTGTTGCCCCTCCAACCTCCTTTGTGTACAAAAAAAGAGAAATGGTCAGGCATTTAAATTTCAAAAGGCTCTTCTGAATGCAAAACAAGGATGTCTGAGGCACTGAGCACATTACTGTCCTCTTTTTTCTGCTCTTTATCCAGAATTTTAGTTTCACCTTTATATAACGGCTGATTGCTTCTCCTCATTAATTAGTGTATTCTGTTTTACTTGTAGTGTATGCAGCAAATCAAGCATTTCCAAAAATGACTACAATCATCTTTGATCACATTCACACCCTCTATCACTCTTTCTTAGCCACTCTGTCCCTTTTTCACTCCTTGTCTACACCCCTAGGACTCTCCCATCTTAGTTTCTCTTCCATTACTGTCTTTGCATACTCTGTAAAAAGGAACTCAAGGGGGAAAGGTAAACTTTGGCTTCAAGGGTATAATCCATCATGGTGGGAAAACCAAATCTCCAGGATTGTGAAGCAGTTGGTCATATTCCGTCTGCCGTCAGTGAGGAGAGAAGAACAATGCTGTACCTGCTTGTGTGTCCACTCAGGACCCCAGCCAGGAACGTGCCACTCAAGTCTTCAAGTAAAATAATCGAGGCAATCCCCCACAGATGTGGCCCGACACCCATCTCCCAGATTGTTTTACAGTCTATCAAGATGGCAATTAACACCGACCACTGCAAATCTACCCCTTTCCAACTTGACACATCATCTTGAAGTCATAACCTTCTATCCTTCTACCCCTTGTCTCATAGGTTAATGACAATGTAGCCATGTGAAATTCATCCAGGCTGACTTTAAAAGCCTCTGTAGTCTTTAACAGTCCCACCACTTTAAAAGATCAAAGTCTCTTAACTGTGAATTCCTATAAAATCAAAAACAAGTTACATACTGCCAACATACAATGCCACAGAGCACACATTTCTGAAAAACAGAACATCGGGACACAGAAGTGATCAGATCTAAGCAAGACCAAAATTTAGCAGTGAAAAGAGCAAATCTTACGTCTTTGAGTATGGCATCTTGGATTAGTGAGAAAATTGACTAAGTTCCAAAGCACTGTACACACACACACACACACACACACACACACACACACACACTAACCTCTGCCATCTGCAGCACACACAGACTTTCTCTTGGGCTGGCTCCACTGCATACTCACAGCATTCCTTGGCAGATGTCTCACAGTGCTGCTATCACCAGCACTTCAGGGGGTGCACTATAACCCAGCCTTCATCTTTACCGTTTCACACTCTAAGAGCCTCACTGCAGGGACTCTAACTCTACCACACACTGTCTGGCCCCAGCTACTCTCTAAAACAATGAGGTAAGACACCATGATCACTCCAATCTTCCATCCTTCATGTTTCCAAAAACAGTACCGCATGGACTAGGCATCACTGCCAAGTCCATGGACACAGAAGGGATCAGTGTCCAGCCTGGTCTCCTGGGACCACAGTTGTATCAGTCTGTGTGTGCCAAGCCTGGGGAGACAAAACACTCTTTTAGGCAGCTGCTTTTGAGGAAGAGGGAAAGCCACAGCTATATTCTCAGCTGAGGCTTTCTTCTTTCACATAAATTTTCATCTTTGCAAATGAAAGCCATCGATGCATGATGGGTGTTGAGTGATGGGTGATGAGGAGGGTCACTTCCTCAAGGTACCTTTCCAGTTGTCCCTGTGATTTCCCTTTGTCCAGAACTTTAATCTCACTCACACACACTTCCTCTGCAAAACAAACCCATCCATTAACAACTTCAATTCAACTTTACTCAGGTTCTCAGGACACGGGTAGAATGAAGACCGATTCTTGGTCAAAATATTTCACAAGCAGTATCAGTCCTTATGAAATCTGTATTCTCCTCTGAAGTCTGACGAGCCAGGCCCTCACTGCCCATATTTCTCAACTTTCCTGTCTTCTAAGTTCCCACCAGGAAGGTATGTTAAGTTATCTTTATTGCCTTGAAGGGCTTTTTTTAACCCAAAATTGATTCCAAGTTGATCTGCATTCCTCCTATTCAAAAAAACAGAAAACAAAAAAACAAAACTCTAAAAGCCTAAGAACCACGTGGCCAGTGGTTTACCCATCAACAGCCTCTTTCCTTCTGTTTTTAAGCTGTCTCATTATGTAACCCTGAGAGGCCCAAAATTCAGTATGTAAACCAAGCTGGTCTCCAACTCAGAGATCCTCCTGCCTCCAGAATGCTGGCATTGAATGCAAGCACCCACACACCCTAGGCCCCAGTTCCTCTTACAAATTTCTTAGTTTCTCTTTTGTTGGTGTAATAAAATACTCTGACAAAACTAACTTAAAAGATCAAGGATTTATTCTGTCTCACAGTTTAAGGACACAGTCCATTAAATAGGCAGGTCAAGACGGCAGAAGCTTGAAGCAGCTGGTCAGACTGCATCAACAGTCAAAAAGCAGAGGGATGGGTGCTGCTGCTGCTGCCTCTCAAACTCCTTTCTCCACTTTTATAGTTCAGAATGCCTACCAGAGAATGGTTCCACCCACAACGAATATCTCTTTCCTCATTAAATCATAAAAGCAAACCTCCACCAGAATATTTGAACACAGGGGTCTTTCCAGAGACTCATACAAACCAAGTACCAGGCATGGAGATAACCTAGAACCCCTGCACAGATGTAGCCCATGGCAATTTAGTGTCCAAGTGGGTTCCATACTAATGGGAACAGGGACTGCCTCTGACATAAACTGATTGGCCTGCTCTTTGATCACCTCCCCCTGAAGGGGGAGCAGCCTTACCAGGCCACAGAAGATGACAATGCCACCATTCCTGATGAGATCTGATAGACTAAGATCAGAAGGAAGGAGAGGACCTCCCTTATCAGTGGCCTTGGGGAAGGGCATGCATGAAGAAGAGGGAGGAAAAGTGGGTTTGGGAGGGGAGGAGGGAGGTGCTTATGGGGGATACAAAGTGAATAAAGTGTAATTAATAAAAGTTAAAAAAAAAAAAAAGCAAACCTCCAAGGGAATGCCCGGAGGCCTATTTCTCAGATGATTCTGGATTCTATCGCCTTGCTTCCTTTTACTTTCATGTTCTTTTACTCTTGCCTCTCCACACAACAGAAAACATGGAAAACTTGTTTTCATGAACCACTACCTTCCAGTTAACATTGTAAATCTCTAGTTTCTTCTATTTTCCTGTAAATAACATAGCTTCATTCTTATTATGGTTGAGTAAGACTCTATTTTATATTAATAATACATATAGGTAATTATCCTTATCAAATTATTGTTGGGGGCACTTAAGCTCATCCAGTAATTTGGCCTCTTTGGATAGTTAACTACTTTGTTATTTACTGTTACTATTTGGGAAAATGTTCTTTGTGCCTAGTATGCTCATTGAAGGGTCGTCAGTGGTTTTTAGTTTGAGTTTGAACATATTTGACAGTCGCTTTCAAGTGATGGTTTAGCTTGATAGAGAATTTTTGTTTAGTAACATCAATAAAGAAATGTTAGTGTAAGCGTGTAAACTCTGTTTGTACACATGCAGAAATGTGCTGCCTTCACGCTAACTCTAATGGGACGGTTTACCTTCTTGGAGACCTCCAGCTTCTCTTTTTAGCATGCTAAGCACGCCACTACCATTCTAAGCTGCTATTTTGAAGCTGAGATAGTAACCATTGGCCTACTTGTCATTCCAGTTAGGAAGTAGTCCTTCTTCTCCCCAGTAACTTTTTAAATTCCCAGTGTACTCTGGAAGTCTTCATTTAATCTCCCTGAATATATTTCACTTAATCTGCTCAATATTAATGTTCAATTTCTATCTGAATACTCATGTATTTATGTCATTATTAAGAACATCAATTATGATGATGATGGTAATTGCTATTATTGGTCTTCTGAGACTCTTATTACGTAGCCCAGGCTGACCCAGGACTCACAGCAAGTTTCCTGGCCCATGCTCCCAAATTCTAAGATCACAGATATGCACCAGCATGCTCGGCTGCTGGTCCATCAATATTTCCTTTCAATCATCACTCTCATCTGCTCACCAAATGTGTATCTCTAGATCTGCCTGAATATATAATTGTACTTTATGTATTTATACGGCCTTTCCATTTATTTTCCTCTATCCTAATTCCTCAACTAACATCTTTACTATCTTTATTAAGTCCTTGCTGCATTATGGAGTTAATTCTTCAGTAATAACATTTCAGTCACAAATTTTCTTTTTTACTGAGAACAAGCAGCTAGACTATTTTTACATTTCAACAGCACAATTTCTCTAATATCCAATTTTTCTTACTGTTTTTTCTGTTCCCATCTGTCTTAATGCCTAGCTGAATATTGTTATTTTATGCTGTTTTCCTTAAATTTATGTATTGTGAATAAAGTGTCATTTGACATTTATCAGGATTTGCTTTGTGCTCTGATCTTTGATCTTACAGGCTGCCTTTTTGCTACATATCCATTTCTTCACTTGGTCCTGGAGGCAACTCCTTAAGGTACGAGACTAAGCAAAATTTATAAGGCTCAAAAAGCAAACAACTCACAAGTCTCAAGGAGTTTCTGAAACTTAACAGATTCATAAGGCTACGTAAGCACAAGCAATTGGTGACTATGGAGAGACTCTGACCACGGAGCACATGCTCTCAAAGGATAAAGCTTTTGAGTCCTCACCCATGCTAAGTGGGTTCTCAGTGCTCCAGTTGCCTTTGAGTCATCATGCTCCTATGAGTAACCCTTAACAGTCCAAAAATCGCACTACTTCACTAAGGAGACTTGAGTGAGTTTTATCTTCATTTTGTCAATGGTGCCCTATCTGTGGTATAGACCATTGTTTGATATCCCCAGAAATAATTACACAATATTCTTGGGGTGCTTATTGTAAGGGGATGAATTAAATCATGATGATTACAACAGATTTTATATGAGAGTGATTTATTAGGTGGCAGTGAAGAGAGGGAGAGAAGGGAGAGCAGGACATGATGGGGAGAAAGAGGTGGGAAAGAGAGAGAGAGGGCACCCCAATAGAGGAAGGGGAGAGGGCGAAGAGAGGCCAAGAGAAGGGGAGCAAGAGAGAAGGGACCAAGAGAGGAGAGACCAAGAGAGGAGAGACCAAGAGAGGGACCAAGTGTGAGGTTGTTCCTTTTAAGAAGCAAGGTAACCACGCCTTCCAGGTGTGGCCACCTGGCCAGAGACAGGATGACATCATAAGTTGTTAGGCAAACCAGAAGCAGGCTGCCTAAATACTAACATTCTTCCCTTTTTCTATAGTTAAAAAATGAGGAACTTGGGCTTCTTCTCATGTGAGGTAAGTTAAAGTATATAAATTTAGGTTCATTGGAAGCAGCTCTTGAATGTCATGCAAGGGGTTAAGAGAGAAAAAATAATGGCAACAAAATGATCAGATTACATGGTGGAGAGGAGGAGGGGAAACCTCTGCCCTGGAAAATTTAGGGTAGAGGATTGTCAGCAGAGAGGTGCCAGCCATGCAAGGCAGCAGGTAGGGAGTGAGGAACGCTGGGAGAACCTGGAGCTGCTTGTCCTGGGCCTGAAGCACACCATTCCAGCCTTTTGTTAATAAGTGAATAACTGGCACTGATTCTCTTCTGGCTACTTCCTGCTGACACTGGGGGCGCTGTAGAGAGGCCAAAGGCTGAAATGCTGGCCAAGTCCAGGAAGAACAGGCTGCTTTGATGCTGTCCAGGGTCTGTGAGAACATCCATGGCTGGGAGGGAAAGTGCAGATCCAGCTTGATGGAAGTCTGTGAGGTCAGACTTGAACCCTTATGGTAGCTGCTTTGGCGCTGTTGTGGCTATAGGAAACATCTGTATCTGTCAGGGTATTGAAACATATATATAGGCAGAAGACAAAGTTAAGTAGGTTATGGAGAAAATCCTTTAGGTGTACATTGAAAACTTTTGGGAGAGCAAACAGAGGTGAAAAGTTTGGATCAAAGAGAATTGAGCATGGGAACCTCCATTTACCTGGAGGTACCTTCATTTACCCAATCACTGGCAAAATGGCTTTGCTCTGGATCTGTAATTGAGGTGAGGTTTGGTTACAGAAGTATGCAAACTTAGAGGCCCTAGTGCTAGCAGGCACTAGGTGTAGAAACCTGACTCCAGAAGACGTCCCAGAGGAGAACCTGGAGGAACGGGCATCTGGGCGTTTCTCATTGGGAGGCAGAGAAGCTAGGGACCTTCCAGAGGCATCCCAAAGGCAAGGTATGACTCAGTAGCAATGGTCCTACCTGATCCAATAGCTTGTCAGCTTTTGGCCAGAGACTAGGGGCACAGTTGCCCGAGAGAGCACAGTCCACCTAGCACTAGGATTTTCCTGTGCGTGCATGGGGGCAGGGGGGTGGTGGAGAAGGGACTGTGCATGTGAAGGCTCTTCCAAGGGAAAAGAAGCCCTAAATGGAGGTCAGCAGAGAGGGTCAACCGTAGCCAGTGAAGACTGTGGCTGAGGGGAAGTCCCTCCTTCTCAAAAGATAGTAGGAAGTTGCTGGCTGTCGAACAGTCAAGCTTCCCCTACCAAGAGAAGTGTTTTATGCTGATAAATGAGGTGAACTCACCAATCCAGCCAGTGTTGCATGCAGCACAGAGCAATCTGGTAGCCAGGAAAGAGAAGTCCCAAAACCAGGGAAAGGGGGGGAACAGGCAGTAAGTGCAGTACTTATCTGGAGCCCAACTGACCTGAGAGGTGGATTCAGGTGATTTCCTGCAGCTCACAAGAATTACTCTTAAGTTTTACAAAGGGGATAAAACTTTAGACCTGTTATCATCACAATTGTAATCTGCACTGAAATATACATTGCAGAAAAGGCAGTAGACATACACATTTGTGTTAACAGCACAAGCATTCTTTAAGGTGAACTCTGGAAAGGCGGAAGCCTTTCGTGAAGCAGAAGGGGACGCTCACTTGATCTTAACCTTCAGTATAAGCACACATTATGGAGACTTAAAATCTCGAGCTTGGAACCATGATAGAGGGTGATAGAGTGGAATGTTTTTGTATTAGACTTAGATTAATAAATCAGCGCTCTATTGATAAAGTTAAAAGCTCTGGACAGTCAATATAACAGTAGCATAGGAAGAGGAGTTTTACCTATTTAGGATATCTTAAATCACCTTAAACCTTGCAACCTTTATAATTTGTATTTACCAACCTTAAAACATTTTTTGGACATTTAAACATTTATAACTTGCATTTGCCAACCTTAAGATGCTTTCTTAGACCCTCAATTATGCATAACTTACGTTTACCAATCTTAAGGCATTTTCTTAGACTCGCAAGCATGTATAACTGGTGTTTACCAATCTTAAGGCACTTTTTTAGACCCTCAAACAATATTTTTTTTCAGGGGGGACTTTGTATCTACTTATTTACCATGAGACATAGGCTGCTGCGAACATTTATTGTTCTTTAGCTAAATAAAGGGATGGTAAAAGGTTATATTTAGGCCTGTTTCTTGAGTCTGGCAATAAGGCATATTGTGTCTAGGCCTGACAATAGCAGCTCTGACTTAGGCTTAAGGCCTGGTCTCCTGCATATGAAGAGAACTGAGAAGGTATCTGAAGTCTCCCAAGACAGAAGTTGGCAAATGTTCGTGGGACCCCAATGTGAGGCCAAAACAGACCTTCAATGTTACTCTGGGTTGGGCGAGGGTGATAGTAGTTGCTGAATCAAGGAGCCATTTATTTATCCTCCGCCAGGCCAAAGAGCTAGAAGGCTAGAAGTGTCTATGACCCTTGTGCTGGTTGAACCTCCATGGATGGGCACAGAGGACAAACCTGCTTGGGAGCATTTTGACTTCCAGAGGCCAGTCTGCTGGCAGGCAATGTGTCGCTTGTTGAGGCAGCAGCAGTGTCTCCTTTGGCTACATTTGAAACAGTCACCTAGCAGAACTGACTTTTGGCTATACCCCGGCGGGATGCGACACTGCAGACCTCTTGTCTTTTGTGCGGGAATGCCAGCAGCCTCAGAGCAGTAGCCAAGGTCTAGAGCATAGCTACTGCTCCAGATGGGCCCGTCAGGAAGGCTCTTATTATTTTTACCAACTTCTATATGGTGACTCAATGACCATCCTCATCTGTTTATTAAAGACTGCAGTGAGACCATGTTTGCAACTGTAGGACTATAAATATATATTTGGATATCTATGAGATGACTATTAACTTGCATTTGTTAACCATTAAATATTAGGACTTTAGGTTTTGTCCCCGTTAAGTTGGAGCCTTAAAAGTCATAAATATAGTCCAACAAAATGAGATTATAACAGTGTTTAGTATGATTTAGTATATAAAAAGTTTGTGGCTTATAAAAGTCTAGGCTATATTATAGATTAATAATAATACCATTTTTGGAAAATAAGACCAAGCATATTTTAACCTTTTGATAGTAAAATTTACAGCATAATGACCAAGTTTTAACATAAATAAATCCTCTAAAATTAATAGATTCTGATTTAGAATATTGGTAAAATGCTGTATGTGGTAACCAACCCGAGTTATGAGTCTTAAAACCAACAATTTAATAGAACAGTATAAAGCAGTTTTAAAATTACATTTGAATTTATTATAGCAAACCTATTAGCCAGGAAGCTAACGGTGAATCCCGATCATGGACAGCCCATGGCAGAAGAAACAGCATTTATTAATCCAGGGATTGGAAAGACATAGGCATTTAGATGTACATTTTAAACCAACCTAATTTGAATAGATATTTATAACTTTGAAATTCTATTATTATATAAAATTTATTTTGAAGCAGGGTTGAATTATAGACAGTAAAACGTAACTTTGAGTTTTTATAAAAGTCCATACCAGTTTAAAATGAGGCTTGTTGTTGAGGCCTAGCCTAAAAGAAGATAAAATAAACAGTTGTGCTTAAGGAAGTCTTGCAAACCCAGTGAGAAAATTATATAAATCATTAGATCAAGAATTTAAAGCAGAGAGAGAGAGAGAGCAGAATTTACAGAAATCAGGAAGAAAAGATTTTTTTAAAGCTTGAAAATAACACCTTAGAGTAGTCAGAATTTTGAAAGACACAGCAGTGGGGGTGGGGTAAACGTGGAGAGAGTTGGAGTTCTGCAGGAGTGGGGGAGGGGGAGCACGTGCCAAATTGCCCTGAGTCAAAATGGCCGTTAAGCCCCTGGAGTCCATAGTGAAGCGTGGCTCCACCCATTTCCTCCCAAAAACAACATGGCGGCGATCATCTGGCGGGAGATTCAAAATCTTGCTCAGGCAGCTGTGCAAATCGGTGTACCGGGTTCCCAGCGATATCTCAGCTGAAGTGGCACGCGGTTTGCCCAGGCTGATTTTCCTGGCTGCGTGAGTCTCCGGGACTCGGGGCGCTGGTGGAGAGCCAGTCAGAGTAGGCAGGGGCGAGCAGGTGTGTGCATGAAGGCAGTGAGGGAAAGCGGATTCTTAGGCTGAGGTTAAGGAGCGCCAGTGACTTGTTTAGGTCGACTTTGGCACTGTGGAGTTTCCGGGGCCTGGCACCTCGCTGCTGGGAGCTTGCCGCCGCACACAGGGGACAAGTCAGAGGGGCGCCACTGCTGCGGCCCGGGGACCCGCTGCTGCAGGCCCTGCCACTGCGGGCAGATGTGCCATGTAAGATAAGATAGCTGAAGAAAAGGAAAGATTTTTAGGCATAGATAAAGCAGAGAAGATCAGGTGTAGCCATCCATTTTGTCCCAGAGGAGTCAAAGGGTCTGGCAAAGCCAGGGGACCCATCTAAGTCACGGCCCCGAATGTAAGGGGACGAATTAAATCATGATGATTACAACAGATTTTATACAAAGTGATTTATTAGATGGAAGTGAAGAGAGGGAGAGAAGGGAAAGCAGGACATGATGGGGAGAAAGAGAGAGGGGGGAAAGAGAGAGGGGGCGCCCCGACAGAAGAAGGGGAGAGGGCCCAGAGAGGCCAGGAGAAGGGGAGCAAGAGAGAAGGGACCAAGAGAGGGGAGCAAGAGAGGGACCAAGTGTGGGGTTGTTCCTTTTAAGAAGCAAGACAACGCCTTCCAGGTGTGGCCACCTGGCCAGAGACACGACAACATCATAAGTTTCTAGGCAAACTAGAAGCAGGTTTAGTTCCAAAATCCTAACACTATTCTTATGTTAGCACTGTTGTTTTTCAGTTTATTCTGTTTTCCCAGAACCGATGGTATTCCTGGAACATAGGGTTTCAGTGCTGTTACTGATCATGCCTCACACAGAGCAAAAGCCACCCGTGACCTAACGCAAGTCTCTCTGGTTCCCTCATTCCAGCTAGTGCGCTCAACTTTTACTGCATTAAGGTGCCAGGGTGCAGCCAAGACGATATTTTCTATCACAACTCAGGGCTTTCTGCCTGTGTGTGCCGGCAACTGTGTGTAACACTTCCCAAGCACCTTTGCAGAAGCCCAGGATACACAAGTTCACCTCGTTCTTTGGGGCCTTTTCCATGGCAGAAGTTCCACACAATAGGAAGTTTTGTATAAACAAAAATTCCATCTCAAGAATAAGCCGGCACTCTGACCACTAATCTTCAGCGGTCGAGCCTCTGACTGACTATTCATCCACTTCCATCTAGGAGCGCAATAGGCTCCCTGGCTCCCATCCTCCTGTACTGCCCATGACCTAGAGCATACCTACATGTTTCTAACACATATTGCAGAGGTAAAGTCAAGTTGCCCAAAACCATTCTATCCAAAACCTCTGTCAAAAAAGTGAGACATTGGGACGTTACATTAGTAGACACCCTTTAAAAAGTCCTTCAAAGCACTTTATGGCCACTGACTTCTGTCAGCACGCTTTCTGCTCATTATACAGCAGATATTTAATATATAAAAGGAACTTAACTTGGAAATTTCATTATTTATATATCCCAAGTACTGAAAGTACAGCTTAGAAGCAGAATTAAGCATGAATCATGAGCACAGGTGTCTCCTCATTTACAGAAGAAATTTCAGGCTTATTATCCACAGGAATGTTGCTATTTCATCAGCATGTGGAGTCCAGGGGGGGTGGAGGTTCCATTCGTCTCTACATGCTAAGCTTGCAGCTCAGTCAGTGCTTATTACAAAGAGAACATACAACACATTTTGATTGAAGTTGCTGTAACTGTAAAGATGATAAGCTCCTTGGGCTTTTATTTGAGTCTGATTATTCTCGCTTTATAAATATTTGCAACATGTTTGATAGTACATCAGAAGACAAATAAAAGCGAGAAAGAAAACAGAATAAAACTTTAATGGCACACATGGGACCCAAACAGGCTAGTGTAGACATTTATATGTTGATTCACAAGAGTATCATTGCCTCATGACATGATTTAAAAGCTAACATGCCTCTGACATGGACTCTGATGCCCGCTCTTTGATCAATTTCCTCTGGTGGGGCAATCTTGCCAGGCCACAGAGGAAGAGGATGTGGGCAGTCCTAATGAGTCTAGATAGGCTGGGGTCAGATGGTAAGGGAGAAGGGTTCCCCCTTTCTGAGGACTGGAGGAGGGGGGTGGGGGAAAGAAGAAGGGAGGATGGGACTGGGAGAAGACGAGGGAGGAGGTTACAATTGGGATGTAAAGTGAATAAATTAAAAAAAAATTAAAAGAAGCTGAAATGCATAATGATTCTCTTGATTCAGGGAAAAAGATTAAATTACAAAAGTGTGCTTTGCCTCACACAATGGAATAATGAAACATATTTTAGAATGGTTCCTGTATATAACGGGTAAAATCTTTATAAAGGTGTTTATGCTTGAACACAGTAAAGTTTCAGCTGTTTGCAACATTCAACTGCTATAAATGCCTCCTTTGAAACTAAAATCTTTCCACATAATGAAATCTCAGTGATCTACCATCATGATGAGATGATTGGCTTCATAAACATTTTCTTCTTGTAACTTCAGGCAAATCACAATGCTGTGCTTAGCGGAGTCTGAGCTATAAGTAATTTGGTCCCCACATCTTCCTCAGAGACACAGCTATATCTTAAGGCTTGCTGGAATAGAGAAGGCTTTTGCTTCTAGAAAAATGTTTGGCCTCTGTCCTGATTAGTTTCTTTGTCAACTTGACAAAACCTAAGGGCATCTAGGAAAAAGGGCCCCAATTGAGAAATGCCTCCGTGAGCTTGTACCCAGGTCTGTGGGGCATTTTGTAGATTGATGATTGATGTGGGAGGAGCCCACTGGCCTTGGTGTCACCCTTGGACAGGTGGTCCTGGGTGTTATTAGAAAGCTAGCTGAGTGAGGGCTGGAGAGATGGATCAACAGTCAAGAGCACTGGCTGCCCTTCCAGAGGACTAGGGTTCAATTCCCAGCACCCACATGGCAGCTTACAACTGTCTGTAACTCTAGGACCAAGGGACCTGACACCATTACCATCGCACAGACAACTGTGCAGGCAAGACACCAATGGGCAAAAAGTAAAATAAATTCAATGTATGTGTGTATGTATACTCACACGCGCACACACAGGCATACACACACAACTTCCCTTTGTGATGCACTATAAGCTGTAAAATGAAATAACTAATCCTAGCCAGAGAAATGAGCTAGAGTAGCCTCTCTTTCCATCATGAAGTTCTGTTGGGTTTGCTTAGCTTTCCTTTCGATTTTCAAATCTCCTCTGGCCTCCATGTAATTCACCATGGAAACCCTATTCACTCTGTTTCCTATTCTGTGTTGATTGCTCTAAGAGAACAAATGTAATAACACAGCCTGAGAGATCGTGTTGATTGGGTGCCAGGTCATGACATCAATGCCAGTTCTCATACCTCCGCTGCACAGTGAAGAAACAGGAATCGGGGAGTCAGCAGCCAACGCAACACGGGGCACAAGGGAAATTCGCCAGGAGACTGACTAATGCAAAAGCACCAAGAACCTGCACCCCATCCTACTCCCACCACCAGAAGCTCCACCTCCTGAGAATTCACCAGGAGAGCAAGCGCTGATGACAACTGCCTGGACGAAAAGCAGATGCAACTGTGTAGAGAAGTAATGGCAAGAAACAGAGGATGGCAACGACCACACACAAGTGATCTTGTGCTGGAAGCCACGGAAGCCCTGAGTGACTGTATGTTACCAAGAAGGACCAATGTCACAGACCCATGGCAAACCCTTTTCATGTCCTGGTGGGAATCTGGCTGAGTGTACAAAGAACATTGACCACAGTTTCCTCCTCCAGGATGTTTACAGCCTAAAGCTGCTCCCCTCCGGAGCCCTCCTACTGAGAAGAGCTAAGCACCCTTCCCGTGCTATATAGAATATAGGCACCAAGGCTCCTGGTTGCTATCAGTACCTCCATTTGAGCAAGCACAGCTCATTGGGTCCCAAGTTTTCTGTATGTCTGTCTCTTCTTTCTTTATTCCCTTCACCCGAGTCATGTTTCTAAGACCAAGTCAGGCTGCTGCAAGCCTGAATCTTCAAGGATCTAAGCTGTAAAATGGATTTTTGTCACAGATCTCCACACCTTAGGACACTGATTAGTAAGTGTAGGCGATGGTTTTTCAAGTGCTACTTTATTTGGGGATTGCTAAAGCTTATACCTCCCCTCCAACCCCCCAAGCCCTCTTTACTTCTTCCTGCTGGATAGGGTAGTAGGTACCTTTGGGGGCAATACTAATATCCATCATCAGGATATCCAGAAGTCTGGGTAACCAGCAAGCCAGCAAGAGTGGCAAGCAGTCCTCCTCCAGCTCCCCACGCCACCGTGATTTCTTCCTCTCACCTATCTTATTCATCCCCCTCAGAGTCCTCAGAATTCAACTGCTTCCAGCTGGCAAAGACCACGCCACTACACTAAGCAGTAATCAGCTGGGAAAAAACTAAAATCCCACACTTGGGATTATAACAAAAACATGTTGATTACCATAAACCAAAATATCCACAACATTTCCTCCCTCCTGTCTTTTTTTAAAAAAAAAAATGGGTTTTTTTTCTCTAACAATAAACTATATACAATAGGAATTATGAGAATTATCAAATAAGAATTATATTTACAATGTCTAGTCCATTTGTATTTGGCAATCTTGGAAAAAATATTCTACTATCTATCCTTTCTTAGTGAGTCTTAAAATATGTACCTAAATCTTTTTCTTATCATATTTTGTATCATCAATGTAAAAATCATCTATCTAGACCTTAAAACATTTTTTTTAATTTTTATTTAACTTTTATTAAATACACTTTATTCCTTTTGTATCCCCCCATAAGTCCCTCCCTCCTCCCCTCCAGGTCCCACCCTCCCCCCCTTTCTGCATG
>REGO01000094.1:682904-726432 GCA_010120015.1 Rhombomys opimus
GATAGGTCCACATACACGGAAGCAAGCCAGATCCTCAGCCTTAGCCAAATATGGAGTTGTTTGTGACAGAGAGCACTCACCATCGGGAAGGTGGAAGGCGGAAACCAGCTCCATCTTTAAGGCGTGGTATTACGCAGCTCTCTACAGTTCACTCTTTTTGTTAAAACATTTTTTATACATAAACTTAGTTGTAGTAAAACTATGAGTATATAGTCTTCATATCCACCAGGGACTTGAGAAGGAAATAATATTACCTAAGTATGTAGGAAGCATAGAGAAAACAGCTTACAGAACTATAGAAATGCCAGAGACAGTTAATTGCCAGGACAGTTACCAGAGGTTTCTCTGTGTCATTAGCCTAGAATATCAGACAAGTGGTGTTTTAGAAAAATGAAAATCCCAACCATTCTATTTTGCCAGTAAAGACTCAGGAGGCAGATGCTGGAATGTAAACCTGGTAGCTCAGAGAGGCAGAGAAAGTACCAGCTTAGGTCTGACAGAAGAAAAAAAAAAAAAAAAAGGCTCCCTAGCTCCACTAACAGCCCAAGGAGGAAAACGTCAAAAAACCCAAGGTGAAAGGCTTGTTATCTCAAAGCCCAGAAAGCCAGAGGACTAAGGAACTGAAGCCTAAGCTAAAGCCAAAACTTAAGCTGAAAGCTCTTTCTTGATGTCTCAACTCAAAGTCCCTCCTACTCTTTAACCCTTGTGAGCTGGATTCTTGCTCTGCCTCTTGAACTAGGGTTAACTTTATTAAATCCTGTATACAGAAAGTTCTTGGATTAAAGGTGTGTGATAGGGCTCAACCACACCAAACAAGTAAAACGGTTTTATAATTCACAATTTGGGGGTTCACAATGGGATCGAATAACCTGCAACAAACAGGCTTTTTTGTGAAGCAGGAATTTTGAAGTACTGGTCTACCTAGTCTCTGCAAAGTTGAACAGTCAATTTTCCATTTCACTGCTTGATCACAATTTGCTCAGATAGCCTGTTATCAGCAGTTGAAGGACAGTTTTGTTTTGTTTTTTTCTCCAGTGATTATCTTGTCATGTTTATTTCTTTGATACCCATCATCTTCTTTGAAGTAGATTAGAGGTACTAGCAGGAGCAGATGTGTCTCTCTGAAAGAAAAGCCTTTTTAAATATTTTAAATGTCATATTCTATAGATCTGTGAAGTGTTTGAAGATCAGCTATTTATTGTTATATAGTACATAATCATATCTTTCGACCTATAATAGAGCAATGTTGCTTGTTTTTAGCTGTGTACTATCTACCTAACCTTGAAAACATATCTAACAAGACCACAAGACTGTTTATAGTTGACCATTGATTTGCAGCTCCAATCATCTTTAACAGTTTACAATAGTTAGCTTTCATAGGACTAGAATTTTACACCTTATTTTCAAATGTGATGCATATGTGTAATACATCAAGCAAAAGTTGATCAAAATAACCTTACAAGAGCAGCCAAGAATTACCAGGTTATCCAAAATGTGTTTGATTCTTTGATAATGTTCTTTCAAAAAAGCACAAGTCTTATTCCTATTAAAAGAAAAGCCATTTTTTCTTAACAGAAAAGAGGAAATGTTGTGGATGTAAACACGTTTTTGTCTTGATCCCAGATGTGGGATATGGGGCAGAATCAGATTGTCCACAGCAATAAACTATTTGCCTCACGAGGGCTCTGAGAGGCGCTCTTTGCCAGCTGCAGATAGTTTAATTCTGAGAACTGGGAGAGGGAATAAAGGCAAGAGCCCAGAGAAGAAAGGGGGCTCCAAAGAAGAAAAATTCTGATACTCCCCTCTGCTGCTCTTGCTTACTGTTGATGTCATTTGACTAGAAAAGTTGGAGATATCCTGAAACAAAAATTTGACTTTCCCCAAGGAACCCAGCGACCCTAACCAACAGGAAATATCCTAAGAGAACTACACCCCCCTCTCCCTGCTAACCTCCTTTTTCTCCTACCCTGCATTGGGGTGTTGAAAAGGACTGGGGTGGAGAAGGGAGAAAGAAACAAAAGAATGGAAATAAAATAGATTTTAAAAATATGTCAACTCAACAAGTAAGATTATTTTACTTTTTATGTCAGAATTCTGTGATTTTTCTATGCTTGTCCAGAAGTTATGTATTTTACTCTGTGAGCCCAGATAGGACTTATAGCTGAAGAAGAACATATTGGTGGAAGTGTTTTCTAAATTATAACTCAACTTCGGGATATAGAGCACAGATTTGCCCCTGGAAATCAAACAAAGCTATCAGTTACCTTTAAGTAACTTCCTTCCCAAAACAGTTTTCTTTCCAGTATCACCCCATTGTAGTCCCTTCTACATTTAAAAATAAATAAATAAATAGATAAATAAATAAATAAGTGCTTTTTTTTTTCATAGACTGGATTTCATCCTGTAAAAAATATCTCTGAAGTCATAATCTTTTATGGCCTTAAGTACTCATTATTCACAAAATTATAATAAACCCATCTATTTGAACAGAAAACAACCCAGGACAAAGAGTCTAAGGCTGTACCCTGGAGGAAAATTCCAAACATCAAAACAAATATGAAGCGCTGTCAACTTCAACAAAACTCTGTGAATAAAAACAGCAGTTGTTTGCCCCTTCATACTTATCAAATTAACCAAGACTAAAAAAGCCTGAAAGGATCAATTATTGGTGAAAATGATGAAAAATGAGAATGCCACCCTGCTGACATGTAAATTAATTCAATCATTTGGAAGAGATGTTCTACCTGTCTATAGCAATGCCCCAAATTAACCTGTAAGCCCCATCTGCCCCGGAACCAGGTAACTTCCTGGAATACCAGAAATTGTAGTTCTTGGGAAATAACAAAGCCTCATGGGAAAGTCTGGCGGCCTATAGGCTTGCCCTTACGCAACATGTGGCTTGAGACCATTCCCAGCTGGGAAATTCCAGGGAATGGTCCTGACCAAAGCCCATCTCTTGGTCAGTCTTTAATATTCAATAAAGCTTGCTTTAAATTTGGCCCCAAAATGGTGGAGTTTTCTTTTTTTCTGGCAGAGTGCAGGATGAACACTATCAATTTCATCAATTTAGTTCTCTTGCTTAAAACATCCTTGCCTGTGTTCACAAAGAAATGTACAAAGGACATCAGTTTCAAATTATCATAACAAAAAACTATTTAAAAAAACCCAACTGATTACAAATAAACAGGTTTGGTGACTATTTAGAAAAAAAACTGTACATGCACAGTGATGGTAGATGAGGTATCCAGAGGCTAACACGGGTGCATATCAAAATCCTCCCGATGAATGAGAAATGAAGCAACTCACATGTTAAACACAGAAGATAATATTAACAGTGGAACTTGCCTTATTTTTGTAAGAAAAATTTGGAAGAATGAAAGATATTCTATCTGTAGTATTACTTAAGACTGCAAATTTAAACATTCAGGGTGAGCGCCAGAGGCACATGCCAGTAATCCCAAAACTTGGGAGGCAGAGGCAGGTGTATCTCTGTGAGTTCAAGTCCAGCCTGGGTTAAAAAGTGATTCCAGGACAGCCAGGACTGTTACACAGAGAAACCCTGTCTCTTAAAAAAAAAAAATACAGAATAAATGTCAGAATTCATCTGTGGAATCAAGTTGATAAGCATGGTACGCACTATATTATTTCTATACTTTCCTAGAAACCTGAAGCATTTCATGATTCATCATTAAAACTCAAACAATAGATACATGTTATGTAGGCTTCATACATAAAATTATAATTCATAAGAAAACTTGCAAAAAAAATCTAAAGCACATTAAAATGATTTCAATGAGAAAAGTAACCAGTGACCTGTTCTTTTGTTTCCCAATTTTATACTAAAATTTGTATGAAATGTATTGATTTGACTAGATTTTTAATTAGGAATTTTTCTGATCCTATAATACAAGAAAGTTTTAAAAGAGATAATAAATGGTTCACGTTCCCTTAGGACTGCACATTAGTACTGAAAACCTTAAGTGTAGCATTACAAACATTGCAGTCAGTGCTCATATAACTTAAATGAGTCAGTGTTGATCTGCACAGTCATCAAAGCTTCTAAAATAGGCTTTGTTCTATTTAAAATTATCCTGCGTAATTTTGGTGGTAACAAATTCTCTTCTCAAGTAATTACCTTTAAGCTGGCCTCCGGGTCTGTAAGTAACGCTTCGTGCTAAGGTGGATCCAACTGGAAAATCCCTCAGGCAGCCCAAGGACAGCTAAGCAAATACGTTTTTATAAATATGGTTATATGCCTCTGCTTTTTTAAAGGTCAGCGGGAACTTTGATAGGTGTTTACCAGCTCAGAATTAGAAGAGAGTTTAGGAATTAGCTCACTCTGTGATTGTACAAAGACGACACTGACATGTGAAGAGCTTAAGCAGTTTAATGCCACACAGCTAGGGAACAGAGCCACCTCCACATCCCAGGTGTTTGGCGTGTACAGGACACACTTAAAGAGCCACCTGACTTTTGGGAGGGACTTCAAACATCTCAGAGTTATGGGCTGTAATGCCCCTTCAACATCACACAGTCCCGGAGTTGTAGTTTAAACATGAGATGTTCTCAAGCAGGCTCGTATATTGACTGGTCCTTAAGAGGAGTGTAGTTTAGGGAGCTAGTGCCAGAATAGAGGCAGAAGGTGTCAAGGAGGGCACTTTGAAAGGTCACCCTATATCTTTTTATTGGAGAGTTAGGGCCGTTGATGCATAAACCTCACTTGGAAGGGGAAACGGAATAGACAGAGGTAGCGTTCAACAACAGGGAACAAGGTAGGAGAGGGGCACAGAGAAATATGAGGAAGAGGCTGAGATGAGGGAGACAGAGGTCTGTAGAGAAAAGAGAAACTGAGGGTGGGGGCATTGCTGTGACAAGCTGGAGACCAAAGTCGGGGTAGGCTCCAAGGAGGATAGGAAGAGGACTCAAGCACAGACTCCAAGTAGCAGAGGTCATAAAGACTAGTCTCTCAGCAGAGGGAGGGGAACACCAACGCACCCACAAAAACTTCAACCCCAAATTTACCCTGTCTACAAGATAAAGGGATAAAGATAGAGCAGAGATTGAGGTAATGCCCAGCCAATGTCTGGCCCAACCAAAGACCCATCCTATCAGAGCAAGCCAATCCATGACACTATGAACGAAATTCAACTAAGCCTGCAGACTGGAGCCTAGCAGAGCTGTCCTCTGAGAGACTCTCCCCGGCAGCACAGCAGAGGAGATGCTGAGACTCACAGCCAAACATTGGGTATGTGTAGGGAGTTTTGTGGAAAAGCGGGAGGAAGAAGAAAAGGACCTGAAGGTGACAGGAGCTCCACAAGAAGACCAATGGAGCCAACTAACCATCAACCAAGACCATGCATGGACTTTTCCTAGACACTCTGCAAAGATGTAGCCAATGCTCAGCTTAGGCTTCGTGTAGGTCCTCAAAGAAAGAAAGCGGATACTGCATCCTACACAGACTTTCCTGCCATCTTTTTTTTTTTTTATCACTTCTGCCTGGCAAGATTATTCCCTTGCCAGGCCACAGGGGAAGAAGACATGCAAAGTCCTGATGAGACTTGGTGAGCTGGAGTGGACAGGAAGTAGAAAGGGAGGCTCTTCTTTCCTGAGGAATAGGGGAGTGAGGAAGAAGGAGGGATAGAGAGTGGGACTGGAAAGCGAGACGGGTTAGAGATACAACCAGAATGTAAAGTGAATTAAAAAATAAATTTAATTTTTTTAAAATGGTTACCCTGCTGCCCTACCCCTCCTCAACTCCACTTTTTCCCACCAAAGGAGCTCCTTGACACATTTTCCATCATGATGATCTGCCTGAGGACATTGGGCTATGTGATAGCAGACTGAACCCTCTCACCCAAAAATCAAACTTTCTTCAAGTTCTTATGTCAGACTTTCTGACACACAGATGGAAAACCAAACAAACTAGCTAGGGTTCAGCTTCCTTCCAAATTCCCCTGCTAGGGAGCCTCCATCATGCTCTGCCTCTCATTTCCCTTTGTTCCGTTTTCTAATGCATAGCATGCTTGCTTGCTATTATTTAAGCGCAAAGAGGGCTTCTGTGACCTATGCGGTCCCTACCCCCATGAAGATCACAATCTGGAACTCTGGGGTCAAAGAGGTCAACCGCTCTGTTGACTATTCAAACTTTAATTGATTAGAATTTAAAACAAATTCAAGCTGTTAGCCTTCGGGTGTGCTAACTACATTTCAAGTTACCAGTAGGTAACTGCAGAACATTCCCATTACCACAGAAAATTCTGTGGGAAGTACTGACCTCCACAGCAAATACCGGGCACTAAGCAGCTACAGAGCACGTAGTTTAGTATGATCGGCATGGCTGAGAAACATCGGAGAATAGAAAAAAAAATCATTGAAGATGGCAATGGGAAAATTTCACGACATAAAGGCAGACGTTTATCCATTGGCTCCATTTGTGTCAGGGTTTCTGCATCTCTCTCTGACCTTCTCTATTTCCCCCATCCCTGCTCCTCCTTCTTCCTCCTCATTCTCTCAGTTGGTGGGAGAATAAGGCTTCAGAACATCCCAATACACAATTACATTTAAATGCTGCCCTCCTCTCTCCTGACCACTCTATTCCTCAAGTCCTCTCCCAGTGAGTAAATCTGATGCTTAATTCTTGCTTGTTCAAAACAAAATAACACCAACAAAAGTTTTAGAGAAAGCTTTTTGTCCCAGGCATGACCTCCGGGTCTCTGACACCAAAGGACGAGGGGAGCCTGAGAAGGCGGAAGTTCTCATAAGGGGGTGCTTGCTTTGAGCGCCTGTAACAATACAACGACCTCTGCCTGGCTACACATGCAACTGACTAATTATGAGATCTGTTTACTCGATGTTTTTTTAAAATATTCTAATCATCCCCTAAACATCCTCAGAGCCAAGAGTTAACTCAAACACAGGTGCAGATGGGTGAACACAAAGGAAAAGAAATAATATACAAGAGATCAAGTGAGAAATCAGACCCTCTGCAGTTTGCTTATGTAATAGCTGTTGTCAGGTTCACAATGAAGGCGCCAGAGACAAACATGTGACTGCAGAAAACCCTGCAAGTCACATTGGCTTTGCTGAAGCAAGGTAGCTTTGAGTAGTAAAAGGTGCGTCCAGAGAGCATCTTTACGGTCAGAGCACCGCATTCATTTTGAGGCATGTATGTAAATATTGGCAGCCACTGGAGGCATATATGCTTATGAAAATGGACAATGGCTGTTTAAACTAGCAGAGCAATTATTTGTAGATAAAAGCCTCTAAAGAGTTGCCACATAATCAGCGATACGGTCCCACCCTAAAGCACTTATGGTCTTAAACTGTACAACAAATCTTTCTTCATTTTTGGAAAGAACAAATCTTAGCTTAATTTTTGATCCTTTCTGACAGATAACAAATTCAATTAATTTTAGTATAAAAGTCATGTTGCTCAAGGCAACTATATCATGGATGTTCCTTCTTTCCTCCTCTGAATCCCGTGTATGCTACAGAGGATGACGTCTAGGAATGTATATAACGTAGTTTGTGGTTTGGGCCAATGGGAGTCACTGCACATCAGATCTCTGCGATCGAAGACCAGACAGAAACAAGGTACGGGAGGAAGGGCTTGGCTTGTGATTTCAGAGGCTGTTTGCTGGGTCGCATGTCCTTGTGCAGAGCATCATAGAAGCATGTGTGGAAGGCAGCTACACATATCCTAGAAGGTGGAAAGCAGAGAGCAGGACTAGAGGTGGGCAAGGATAATATTTCCACAAGGACCTGCTCCTTATTCCCTGCTTTCTCCATCGAGGTGCTGCTGCCCAACGTTTCCAGAACCTTCCAAAACTGTGTTACCAGCTGAGGACCGAGAATTCACAACATGAGCCTGTGGAGGACATTTCTGGTTCAAACCACAAAAAAAGACTTCTCACATATTTTGTCTCCTACATTCATTCTATCTCTAAAGTTTCTTTGTGGTTATCAAACTCAAATACTATTGTCACATACACCTTTACCCTCACTCTCCTAAGAGGAAGGGGGCCTCTTTTAAAACACATTATTATGCTGAACCCCAGCCAGCCAGTCCAGGATTATCTCCAAGTTCATAGCTATTGCTATAAAATCCCTTTGTTCAAGAAAGACAACATCTAATGTCCTTGAGGTTAGAATGCAGACATCTCTAAATATCATATCATATCATATCATATCATATCATATCATATCACATCATATCATATCTTTACCCAGGGATTAGCCCCCTAGTGTCTAAATAATCCAGGCCTTTGTTCTACAGGTCTGGTAAACCCTCTCAGTTCCCTGGAGGATTAAACTTCAGGTCAATGAGGTTATGATCTACTTTATTACTCTCCCTTTCTTTTTGTGGATTTGTGAATTATGGCCAATGCCTGTAGAGCAGTATTTCTCTACTGGGGACATTTAGAAATATATAGAGACATTTTAATTCTCTTAATCTGGGGTGGAGTGAATGAGATTGGCATCCAATGGGTAAAGATCAGGGAGTATACCCTACAAAATAGAAAATAATATTGACAACAAAAGATTATCCTGTCACAAAGAAAAAAGGCTTCTGCTTTAAAACTGAAAATTATTATTACATTTTTATCTTCAAAACCATTATTTTATTCTTCAAAGTTTTGATTGCCACTTTCATTCTTAGTAAATTAATTTTCCTCAACAACTGGAAAAAGAAGCTATTGTGGTCATACTTAAATGATACTTTTTTCCCTTTTATTTTTGACAAGCTCATACATGTATAAAATGCCCTCTACTACCCTCTCTTATCCATCTTCCACGGCTAAACCTCTTCTTCTTCTCAACGAGTCTCCATCCTCCTCTCCTGTCATGTATGCATGTGTGTGTACCCGCATGCTGTGCATGTGTGTATGTACATACTGTACATATATGCATATGGGTAGGTGCATGTACACATAGCAGCTTGAGCAGATAGCCACAGCTGCTATGTATGTGCTCATGACTGCAAAAGCTATGCCATGTCTAGAAGGCAGCATTACATGTGCCAAGAATGTGGTCTATCTTGTTGAGTCACTGGCCAAAGGGGTCCAATAAGCTCCTTCCCAAACAGGCTACTACCAAGGCTATTGATTACTTTCCATAGTCTGGTGGTAAGGTCCTATTGCTAAAGGCATCACTTATTTATGTCACTGAACATAGATAAATTGAGCTGGTACTCAAGCTTCACCCCTACTGATTAGCATTCATGGCCCTGGAAATGGTTTCTTTGTATACTACTAGAATAAAAAAGTAATTATCAATATGACCCAGCTACAAATCTTGTGATCTACAACAGTGACCTACCAGCAAGATATGTTGGTGTAATAGTGGTTTAAATGTTATAGGAGCAAACAACCACTTAAAAAATTTTGACTGTAAGGCCTACTCCATGAGATAGAACTCACACTTAATACTGTTCATGAGTAAGCAGGTCCTGGACTCCACGGTAAAACCTACAACTACTGTCTTGCTAAAGGAACATAGCAATAAAATTATTCCAAATGACATATTGTTTTACCCACAGAGTAGAGCATCATTCAACTCACAGAGAAGCTGCTTCTTGCAGTAGATGGTAATTTACAAAGTGCTTCCATAACTGGACCTTGTGCAGAGAATGACAGACTTTGGAACACTCCTAAATGGGATGTCTTCATTGGACCCCTCTCTGCAAGGTTCATGGTTCATGGAAGAGGAGGTGAGGAGATTGCAAGAGGTAGAGGTGGTGGATGGCTCCAGGGAAACAGCCTTATCCAGACACAACAGGACTGATGTACATATGAGCTCACAGAGACTGTCACAGCACACACAAGACCTCCACAGGCAGCAGTCAGACAAGACACCAGCACTGAGAAGAAGTGGACACAAAGTCACACCCCTGTTTTGAAACTGATCCCCACCAAGAAAGAGAAAATTAGTTTTCTCCAATGGAGTATCCACTGAATATATCAACCAAACTCCGGGGCAGGCCTCATGCCCAGATGTAGTTGGCCAACAGAAAATGAATTCCGTGTTTGTTTTTGCATGCTTTTTGTTTTGTTATTTTTGTCTTATTGCTGGCTTCGTTGCTATTGATTTTTGTTTATTATTATTATTATCATTATTCATTTGTTTTGATTTTGAAAGATTTTTTTGTTTATTTAAGAAAAAGAAATTCTAAGAGAGAAAGAGAGCATGTGAACTTTGGTTTGTAGAAAGGTGGGGGGAGATCTGGGAAGACTTGGGGAGGGGAAAGAGTATGACCACAGTATGTTGTGTGAAAAATTATAAATAAAATATATACATGGGGAAAAACAGACACACCGCATTTTGCATCCCCGGGCTTTTACATGCAGCACTCTTCACATCCCTGAGTCTTTGAAGTCATTTTATCCTCCCATCCATGATGTTCTGCATGCCTTAGATGTTCCATTTAGAGCTGATGTCATTATTAGTAGGCATTATTATTCCATTTTTAATCTTGCCTTTTAGTCATAAGGCCCTAGAAAACACCCATTGCAGATGAATCTCAAACCTCTTCCAACATATCATGAAAATTAAGGCTATATGCTAAAAAGTGGGCAAGTCACCAGCAATACCAGGCTCTCTTTGTCCAGTAAACTAGTGCAGAGGTTGGAGTTGTAGAAAATCTTTTCGGATTGTCACTGAATAATTTGCTTCTACACCAAAGAATTAAAACAGAGACAATCATTAGTTAATAAAACATAATCCATTAACCACCCTCCATTAGTTTTGCTATTTCCATATTCAATTCTCTCTCTCTTCTGTATTTCTTTTGATTCTTCACTTACTTTTGCCATCATCATTTTCAATAGCATCGTTATTTTATCCCATTCTCCTTTCTTCCCTCCCTTACTGCTCCATCCATTCCTTTTCATCTTAATCTCTGGACTGAAGATCCCTAGCTTCTGGAATGGTGGTTTAGCTGCTTGCTCCAGCTTTTCTGCAAATGTGGAGGCTTGAGCCACCTGGGCCTCTTAATTTCCTCTAAAGCCTGCCGCTGTGTCAATCATTCTCCTGCTCTGACTGGCTGCACAAGAAGACATTATAAAGCGATCTTCCCCGAGGGCAAATCAGGTACTTTGTTTTCTTCCTCCCTGGTATCTTTTGCTTCTTAATAGTCTGATATTTTGAAAAAACACTGTCTCATAATTATTTACATGGCTTAAAAATTATCCACCATAGCTTAGACTTATATAAATCTTCTCAAGAAACAGGTAATATATTCAATATAAAACAAATCCGGAATACTTCTACCATGATGAAAAAAATTTTTAAACATATTTTAAAGGTACAAAGTAAAGATATAAAAGACTGACTCTGTTTTGTGCTGCTTTTATTCTCATAAAAGTTATTCATTTATGTATTTATATTATTTATACGTCATTTTTAATGTAAGAAATATAAGTAACCACTTAATTACCATCCTTTAAACAATCTGACTTTTGTGAATAATTTGAAAACATTCTAGTGCCAAAGTATGCAAACTTGCAATCGTTTTTCAGGTAAAATCATGCTCATTGGTATATCATTATAGTACAATTGCAAAATTAACAGCAGCACAAATTTACTAAGTCATTTCTGAATACATACCAATTCCAGTTCTTGGAAATAAAATTCTTCTCTGATATACAAACATTGTGCCTTTATTCAGCTTTTAGGTAAACAAACAAAAACAAAACAAACAAATAAACAAATATGAACTCCAAGGTACTCCCAGAAAAACAAGACAGTATCTCAAACACTGATGGGATTTAATTCCCCATATGTGAACTTTCTCAAAGCCAGACAACCATATTCTTTGCTGATAGCAGGTGCTGTAGCTGGGGTGGGTGTGGGGAGGAGAAAAATATAGTTTGAAATTTGTTTTTGTTATTATTTCTTTGGAGTAATAGTGTTACGCTCTAAAAAAAAAAACAATCAATTGTAGGGAGAGGCAATGGGAGTATATGTACCTGACCATTTCATTTGTTTCCTGAAGGTCCCGATTTTGATCCCCATCAGCTGTAAGGTAATGCTATTGATGTAATGGTCCCTGGGGCATAGCGTCTTGGCTGGAACCAATTGAACAAAACTTCCAGCGGGCATCCTATTAGTTTATCTTGTCTAAACACTTAAGGTAGCTAATCTTGGTTGTCAATTTGACTTACCTTGGAAGAGGGAACTTCAGTTGAGGAATTGCTTCCATTATATTAGCCTATCGGCATGTCTGTGAAGCACTTTTTTACTGATAATTGATGAGAAGGACCTGGTCCACTGTGGCAGATGCCACCCCCGGGCAAGTGGTTCTGGGTTAGGGAAGACAGTTAAGAAAGCTAGAAGAGAAAGCCAGGAAGCAACATTTTTTCATGGGTTCTGCTTCAAGCTCCTGCCTTCAAGTCCTATCTTGGCTTCTATTAATGGTGAAATAAACCTTTTAGTCACAGTGTTTACCATAACAACATAAAACAAATTAGGACAACACTAACAGATACATGCAAATAAGAAGCGCAGAAAACATAGAAGTTTCATTTCTAAAAGTTTAAGCCCTCCTCATAAATGATCCAATGGTAAGTAACATATATAAAACCCAGAGTTCCCAAAAAGCATGGTTCCCAACTTTAAATACAGGACATTCTGGACCAATACACAAAACAACATGTTTTGTTAAGAACGCCAAACTAAGTTTGGTTTATTCTCTCTCTTTTCTAGTCTCTATCTCACCCTTTCAAAGTAATAAAAACAACTTAGAACTAGACACACTGGTTCATTGAAGTTAGTTTACATAATTAGTTCCAGGAATGCAGAGTACAAACACACTGGACACTGGTCGACAACAGCTGTGTCATTCCGTCGCTCTCTGCTCCGCTCCAAGACATGTACGTTCATGGAAAAGGCAGCCTACGTTTCACAGATACACTGGGGCTTTCCACATATGTTTAGGTATGTTCTCAACATACCTAAAAAGAGATTAATTTCATCACAGTCACCCTAATTCTGCTCTCTTCTCAGCATGACGTCAGGAATTGTGCACATTCACAAAACTGAAAAGTTTGCATTTAGACATCAAATCACCTCAGACTTCCCCTCATGGGTGTCTAGACCACCTACCCTATACAGTACGACTGAAATGGTGTTGGTACCACCATGCTGACTCATGAGAAAAGCCTCATAATATTGGCCATTCTCCTCCGTCTGCTATATTAAATCTTCACGGAGGCAAGTGATTTGTTACAGAATGTTTCTTTGCCCGATAAATTCTCGAATTAGAAATCCTTGTTTTATTTTGTTTAAATCTCTTGGTTTGGGTTTTTCTTTTTGTAACAGAGTTTTTCACACTTCATCCTGGAGTCACCTGGACATTTCTCTGTAGTCCAAGACGGCCTCAGACTCACAATTCCCCTGCATCAGCACAGTGAGTGTTGACATTCCAGCCATGAGCCTGAAGCCTGCCTGACAGTTGTGTTGAAATGTAGACAATGTATAGTTTCAAAGTAACTGTACCACCAAGATCCATCATTCCCAAAGTCTGCCATTCTTCCAACCACACAAACTTTCCATTCTCTTTAAATTTTTTAAAATTTAATTTTATTTATTACAATTTATTCACTTTGTATCCCCACTGCAGCCCCCTCCCTCCTCTCCTCCCAGTCCCACCACCCTTCCTCTTCTCCCCGAATACCTTTTTCATTTTCCTAGTCCCCTGATAGGGGAGGACCTCCTCCCCATCTATCTGACCCTAGCCTATCAGTTCTCATCAAGACCTGCTGTATCATCAGATTCCATTTACCAAAGCTGAATCAAGATCAGGTAAATAAATTAAATAGTCCTATATCCCCTAAGGAAATAAAAGCTGCCATTAAAAGTCTTCCATCCAAAAAAAAAAAAAACTAAGGTCAGACAATTTCAGGGCAGAATTCTACTAGACCTTCAAAGAGGAGCTAAGACTAACACTCTTCAAACTATTCCACAAAACAGAAACAGAAGGAACATTACCAAACTCATTAAATGAGGCCACAGTCATGTTGATACTTAGACTGCACGAAGACCCAACAAAGAAAGAATTTCAGGCCAATCTCGCTTATGAACATTGACGCAAAAATACTCAATAAAATACTTCCTAACCAAATCCAATAACCTGTTAAAGATACCATCCACCATGACCAAGGAGGCTTCATCCCAGGCATGCAGGGGTGGTTCAGCATATGAAAATCCATCAATGTAGTCCACCATATACATAAACTGAAAGAAAAAAAAAAAAACACTTGATCATTTCCTTAGGTACCGAAAAAGCATTTGACAAAATTCTCTTTAACTTTTATAAAAGCAAATGCAGCACAGGTGTGTCCTGGCCATTGTCTATTAGAATCATAAACTCATGGTTACATATGCAACAGACAACTCTGGTGAGCAGGCTAATTCATAGGACAGAAGACTAACACTTAAAGATTTTGCAGCATTTTAGTCAGAAAAAATACACAAGCGTGACTGGGTCAATCATAAGACAACTAGGGAGATAAAAGGGCTTAGATAAGATTTGTCTAGCAAGAGAGTTCAATGATTTATTTATATGGATACTGCAATAATCACTCCTAACATGAAGTCTTAACCCTGATCACTCTTTATTAATGCACCATGCTGGGGAGACTGAGAAACAAGGTTACATACAAGAGCTCTTTGTCATCATTCAATCCACTGGAACAGACTTTGCCAACCAGGTGTCAGATTCCTGCACACCCCAAAGCGAACCTGCAGCAATTTGGCCATGAACTCTGCAAGATGACATCTTCTGGGTCTTCATGTGTCATAAGTTCTCAGGATTCAATTGCTGCAAATGAACCCAAGCATAAAACTTGATTAGTTACAGCAGCAGCAGGCAGCTCCTGGACCTAAAACAATCAGGTAGATAAAATTGACACAGTCTCATCAGGCCTTCACTTGTTTCCTTCCTGTGCAAAAGTTTCTGTGGAATATCCACAATACATTTTGGAAGTCCAGTGTTATTATAAATGCTGGGCTTGTTTTCTCACGAGAAATAAGGTCGCCATAGGGATCAAATATACCACCCCCAAACTCATGCTTCTTTATCAGAAGTCACAAGTGTATACATACATCTTTGGGGCAGACAGACTGTGAGAAGGACTTTCTGGAACACTGGAAAAGGGAAGAGCAACAACAGTAACAAATCGAAGACATGAAGACGCAGGACCACAGTTGGCTTCTGTTAATTTGTTTTACTTTCATTTGTGTAGTTGGTTCTTATACTCATGGCCAGTTTCTTTGACCCTTTTTGACTCTTGGCCATTACTGAAGGTCATCTTTGCATCTTACTTTCAGCTATGCCTCAGGAATGGGCATCTAACACCAACCAACAATGTCTCTCAAAGCCAGTTCCTGGGCTGAGCCTCTGATGCTCCAGCCAAGTGAGTCATCCATTTGGACTCAGGGAAGTACAAGAACTGAAGGGTAAGCCTTGGGTCACCCAGCTATGGTTCACACCTGTTGCCATGGTTTACAAGCTCAACTCTTAAAAGGACTGTTGCAATCTTTAAAGACTCCAGATGCTTCGGTTTATGAGTGGAGACAAGATCCCTATTAAAATATAATTAGAAACAAAACCTCAGGAGAAGGACTTCCAAAGAAAGACTGCTCAGATCAGAAGTTCTTACTCTCTTCACACCATGCAGCATTTGAAAGTCTAAGGTAAGCACTGGAAAGTCTTTTGCTGCCTTCAAACTACACTTCAGATCCTGCACAGAACTGTCAAATTTTTCTCATCCCTGAAGCTGCTCGTATCCGCAGCCTCCACCTTGAAGACCTCTGGAGTGCTGGAGATGGCTAAGAAATTTAGAGTCCAAACCATGACCCACGACATAGATGCTCTGCTTCACGGTCCTACTACCGCAACGCTAACCCCAGACGATGGAACAGTAAACAACGGTGGCTCTTCTGGAGCAACTTCGACTTTCTTGGAAATGAACAGGAAGTGGCCGCAGAAAGAACGAGTCCTCACGCTCAATGAAAGACAATTTCTCTATTCAAGTTTCAAAACGTTTTCATTCTTATTTTCCTGGGCCAGCTCTTAAACAAAAGAACAAGCCACCCGGAAACATGAAATCCTGAAAACAGCAATGTATCCTTTTTATATTCTTCTACAGGGTGTCCAGAATGCTGGAGTCACCACTGTTTCTTCTGAAGTCGATATTGTTGTCAGGTGGTAGGAACTGATCATGTTTATTTGGTCTTTTCAGGTAGTTGAACCACCGTGCATCCCGTGAATCTTTAAGCATCATGTATTTTCTGTTTTCAACAAAGTTCTGAAAATGCTCACTCCCAGAATTGTTGACAATGTGTGTGACTGATGTTCTGCAATAAAACAGCAACCTGGAGTTTGCAGTATGGAGTGCTTATGTGAGGTCAATGGGATGCCTGGCCTTAGGCAACACCCCCCTTCCTGGATCTTGAAGAAATCAGACATGTTCACAGAACCTGGTAATAACATTGCATAGCCTACATCTGAGGGGGTTTCACCTCATCTACATGTCTCTAGACAAATCAGTTAACCTCTCTGGACCTTGGTATCCTCTTCATGGAGTTAGAACATAGGCAACATGGCTTACAGTGTTGCTGAATCTGAGAGGAGAAAGGCAGGTGCCTGGGATACAGTGAAGGTTGCTCCAGGTTAGCTCCTGTTTTATCAACATCTCATATTAAGGCTTAGAGACAAAAAGAGAGGGAAGCCGAATGGGAAGACAACCACCACCTGAAGCTGACATTATAAAACAAGTTGACAGGACTCCCATTAAAAACAAACAACAGAGAGGGTGGCTCAGTTGGGAAGGTGTGAAAATATGAGTGCAATCCCCTGCACCCACAAGAAAATGCTGGCCACACTTGTAATCCCAGTGCTGGGGAAGCAGAGATGGGAGGATGCTCTGAGGCTTGCTGGCCCGCCAGTGTAGCTGAATCGGCAAGCTGCAGGCTCACTGAGAGCACCTGCCTCAACAAATCATATGGAAGCATCTAAGTGATTCATGCTGGCCTCTGGCAGCCATAGAAATGCACACACAGGCACCCACACGTACACGGCTGAGCCCATATAGAAAGGGAAACATGCACAGACAGACACGGGGTGGGGGGGGCGGAGGAAGGGAGAGAGGGTAAGGGACAGACAGAAAGAGGAGAGGGAGAGAGAAAGAACAATTAAGTGCTTCTATAACTTGACCTAAGTTTCCAAACAGAATGTGTGGAAGAGTTTCTGCCAGAGTCTGATAGAACGCAGTATGAAAAGCCCTTCTTAGAAGGACTCCATTGCAGTGTGCAGAAGGGCTGTGATCTGGCAACAGGCTCTACTGTGCAGCAGCACGCCATAGCTTCTCATTCCTACCTGGCAGTTAAGCTAGTCTGCACTGACCGGCTTCTCATCCCTCCACTCTGTACGAGTGTCTGCTGGCCTCCGGCAAGTACCACACACATGCAGGGTCCTGTGATTCTTGTCTTTTCCTCCTTTGGCTATTTCATGTAACATACCGACTCTGGTTTCACCTGTTGTCACAAATGATACAATCTGATTCTTTTTATGGCTTAATAGCATTTCACTGAAAACAGGATAGACACTGGGAGAGGGAACAGTACAGGAGCCTATCACAGATGTCCTCTAAAAGACTCCACCCAGCAGGGGATCGAAGCAGATGAAGAAACTCACGGCCAAACTTTGGACAGAGTGCAGGGAGTCTTATGGAAGAAGGTCCCAGAGGGGACAGAAGCCTCATAAGGAGACCAAAAGAGTCAAAAAATATGGGCCCAGGGGGCCTGCAGAGACTGTTGCATCAACCAAAAATAATGCATGGAAAAGACCTAGACTTCCTGCTCAGATGTATCCCATGGACAGCTCAGTCTCCATGTGGATGCCCTAGTAAGGGGAGAAGAGACAGTCTCTGACATGAACTTGGTTGCCTGTGCCTTGATAACATCTCCCTGGTGGGGTGACCTTGCCAGCCCACAGAGGAAGAGCATCCAGGAAGTCCTGATGGGACTTGATAGGCTGGGGTCAGACAGTAGGAGAAGAGGACTTCCCCTCTCAGTGGACTAGGGAAGAGGGATAGGGAAGGAAAAGGGAGGAAGGGTGGGACCAGAAGGAGATGGAGGAGGATACAACTGGGATACAAAGTGAATAAATTAATAATAATAATAGAATAAAAAGAAAGAAAAATAAAACATAGTATCCCATTGTGTATATAACCATACTTTTTAATACATTAATCTGTTGATAAACACTTGCATCTTCCCATTTGAGGGAGCTATTGTGGACATGCTGAAATAAATGGAGGCATTTAAATGTCTCCTCAACATACTACTTTCACTCCCTTTGGATGTGTACCCAGGAATGGAGCTGGGGGGTCACCTGCTCTGTTTAATTTTTTTAGGACACCCTGCAGTGTCTCTGCTCTGCCTTCCCAGCAATGCTGGGCCTGGTTCCTTTGCTTCACACCCTTGCAACCCCTTCTTTCCTTTGGTTGATTTTTACAATAGTCATTTTTGCTAGAGTGAGTCGATGTGCCCGTTAGGCTTGGGTTGGCCATGGCCCTGGTGGTTGGTACTGCAAATCATGCTCCATGCACACGCTGGCCATTCCTGGGGCCCTTGATTTCAAAAACATTTAGGTCTATCTTTCAAATTAGGTCGTTTTTGTTTACGGCTGTATTTTTCAGTTCTCTTAGTCCCTTAACAGATTTTTCCATCTGCAAACATTCTCCCCCCCTGGGGGGGGGCTCTGTCTTCACCCTGCCAACTGCTTCCTCTGCTGTACAGAAGCTTCTTAGTCCAGTGTCATCCATTCACCATGGTGACATTTGTTTCCTGTACTTTTGGAGCCCTTATCCCAAATGTCCTTGACTGTTGCAAAATGCATTTCCCACCTTCCCCTTGCAGCTTCACAGAGGCCAGGCTTCATCAGGACTTGAGTCCATTTCAGTTGTGTTTTGTAACTGATGAGGATTTCCTATCTAATTTCACTCTTCTGCATGGGCCAAGCCAAGGCCGGAAGGAGTTTAGCTGAGGATTCTCCTTTCTTTGGTCATTTTTCACCAGTGCACTTGGCGTCGGTCTTCTGATCAGCGCCTGGGTTGATTTTTTATAATATGACACAGCTTCATGCCACTCATTCTCCACCTAAAATTTAAAAAAACACATCAATCCTGTAGCCCTCTGCCTCCATGTACCCCTTGTCTGTTTATATTTGTGCCACTGGAAGTTAGAAGTGGGTGAACTGAAATGTTTGTGCCCCAGAGATGGCTAGAGGCCAGCTCTTCTGCGGGCTGCTCCGTGGTGCTCTGAAGGAATTCCAGATGGGGTGCAAACACTCTAGCTCTCTGCAGATTAGATCCCCAAATCCACTCCAAAAATAAACAGATGGCATCTTGCCTCCTACCTTGAGGTTGAGGCCCACATCACTTCAAGCAGGCTGTTTACAGATGCGATTCTTTCCCTGACAAGAGCCCTGGCCTGTTCCCCTACCAAGCTGTTTGAGTTCATGTACAGGGCAAAGCCCTGGAGGGGAAGTTCCACTGGGTCCCTGTGACCACAGCGATGAAACTATCTTCCCTGGGATGCCACCCTGAAGTCCCCACCCTGTCCACTGCCCAGCAGCTGCCCAGTTGCTTGCAGAGCTAGAGGAAAGCACACACCTAGATTACCAAGCAGCAGAGTGAGCTTCACACTGGCAATCCAGGTACCCAGCTCTCATCACCTGTCCTCAAACTTTCTTCCACTCCTACCTCAAAAAAAAAAATGTGGTGATGCCTGCATCTTAGAGAAAATATGTTTCTGGTTAAATTGTATAACTTTCAAACTGTTTCAATTCTACAGATCTCAGTCCTTTCTAAAGGCTCTTGCTTGGTTCTCTACCTCTTGAGGGAGCAACCATCTGCAAAGAGCCATGCCTTGATGCACAGGAAACCGTCAGCATTCAAGCAGCTTTGCTATACAGAATCTTCACCTAAAGCCATCTGTGTGTGCTTATCTCTATGGAATGATGCTAGGATGAAAGGAGTGTAAATGGTCATTCTTTACTTTTGAGAGTCCCATGCATGTATACAATGCACTCACTCTACTCATATCCATTGACCCCCGGGAACCACCACCCTTCCCTTTGGGGCTCCCTTTTATCCTTCCTGTTCCACTAATGACTACCTGTCTTATCTGGATGGCATGTTTTGGATACCTCTCTCCATACGCCCATCTTTTTAATTCTTTTTGCCTTTTCTTCTACGGTGTTTCTTGGGCCTTTGGGGTACGGAGTGTTGGCATAGATGTCCCATTTGAGACTGAGAGTTCCTCAATCTCTTATTCTCAGTACTCTGACCAAACATGAGTCTCTGTCTTCATTGTCACCCTTTCTCTGCCCAGGCGGAGAGTAGCACTAGGCCACAGGTATCCGCATACATATTTGGAGGGCAGTTGAGAAAACAATTTTATGTGTTCTCATTGATCATTATATTCTGTTGTGTATAACTTCAACATTCTTCAAGTTTCTTCAACAAACTCAAATTAATTTAAAATCACATTTTTAAAGCAGTGTTGGTCACTTTAAGGCACATCCATTCCTGACGCCTGCCTGCCCTTTGCTCTCTGCACCTGTCCTCGTTGCTTTTCTCAGAGATGTCGGGAGAGTTTCCAGTGAGCCCCAGGCGAACTGACTGACATTTTTCTGTTCTCTCCTGCGTGGTTCCTAGCTTTCCCAGCTCTCCTGCTTGTGCCCATTCCTCAGTCTTTCTGCTTTGCTCCCTGAACAGATGTTTCCTGAACATCACTTTTTGCCAGTCACTCAGTCAAGGATAATGAACTTAGAACAAATACAATGTTGCTTGTTTCTGCCTTTTATTATGCGGTTGATATTTTCCAGGGTTCCATCTCCTCCTGTGTCTTCACTACCCTGATTTCATTCTTTCTTCGCCTCATGCTGGTGGCTCACAAAGCCCCACCTCTGCCACTGGAGCTCTTCCACAGCATATCCCAGACGCCCCAAACACCATGTGTTTTGAAGAAAATTCAGTTATTCTCTTCCATTGTCCTTTGTTTTCTTGCCTCTATCACTCCCCATATTGAGTGCTATGGAAATGCTCTATGTCATCTTTTAGTTTTATGGCTCTGATGGGTCCCTTCAATAGAGGAGAAATAGAAAAACGACTACAAATAACTTAACTAGAAGAAAACCCGAGAAAGCTGGAATAAGAGCAGGGATCGTGAGACAGGTAAAGAGACTGACCCCATAGAGAGAGAAAGAGTATCACACATTCTTTATGGCCTCCTGTTAGGAAAAGCTGGAGCGCAATTCTACCCAGCTCTTCCTGAGGAGCCACAGAAATAAGCTTCCAAATTTTCCCATGGGAAAAGCAGCTCCAACACATTCACAGATTGTCATCTCCCAGATGTTTAGGGTTTCTGGGAGTGGAGACTGAATGGGGCATCATGCATGACTAGTGTGCATAGGAACCATATGTCACAGGTACTACGGAAATCATAGGTGAAGCAAAGAATTGCTGTAGGAGATTTTTACATGTATGCTACCCTCTTTTTATCCCCATCCACAAGGCTGGCTCAGCATTCCCAATCTGTCATCGAAGGCCTGGGGGATTCCTGCAGAACATCTGTCTAGTCTTCACTGGAAGGCCAAAGAACCTGGGTTCTGATGTCAGTAAAGACCTGTAGCAGCAGTGGCAGTGGCAGAGCACAGAATGAAGGCTGGCTTCTTCCACGTCTCTTGATCCGGGCTGCAGCTGGGACACTGCCCACCCTTAAGCAGAGTCCTTTTCCTTGTTTAGAAAGCAGGTCTCTGAGTTGATCCCAGAGCCAATCAAGTTGACAATATTTTAACTATCGCAGTTGGATACCCAGATAATCACATTCCAAAGCAGTGTGTGGTTTGTAACATGGATAACCGTTGAATAAGCAGGAAGACGCTGGTGTGCTGGTGTCATGTCTGCGGGCTTTGATCTCATGAGGTCGTGTTTCCAGCTCAGGTCTGTTACTTAGCTAAAACAAATAAAAACTTGCAGGAAGTCACATAGATCTCTCACATAGATCTTAGTCACATCAGGGGCACGCCATTAACAGCAATTCCAGCCACGTAAGGCTTAGAAGAATGAGAGGTGGGTGAAGACACGCAGCCCATTCCAAACTGCTCATCTATTTACTCTGCCCTTTTCCTTTCACATCTCCCCAAACACCACAAGCTGGTTTAGTCTGTAGGGTCTTTGTGATTCGATCTCCTGAGAGATGAGCTGGTTCTAACTTATCTGACTGTGAACCTTTACCCTGCTCTTCCTTTAAGCAAAACTCCCACATCTCTACCAAACGTTTCTTTGGCCTCTACCAGGTAGGTCCCCTCTTCTACTTTTACCTAACATCCTGTCACTACTTACTAGTCTCATCGTGATTTATTCTTTTCTTTCCACTCATCTTCACAATAACTAACATCAGCATGCACAGTGTCAGTGTCCCTTTACTCCCTGAAGCAATCAGTACTTAAGGAAGACACTGTTTCCACAGAGTGAAACAGAGTGGGGTTATTGATAGGTAATGACTGTAGTTGAAGACTCAAGCTTACAGAAGGACAAAACAGTTAATTTTTTATTTAAAAAGGAATGAAAACTGAATAAGCCATAACTAGCTTTTGTTGTGTCTTGTTCACAGGTCATGTGGAAGAATAGGAAAAGTAACAAAGTTTCCTGTCCCTTAAGCCAGGACAAATTTTACGATGTCATATTAATGATATGATTTGAATATGTTTCCCCAAAGTTTATGCAAAAATTTAAGCCCCACCCTGCCCCATGCATCAAAGCCTAAGTACCTAAGTAATAAGGCCTGGCTCGCATAACGAGATTAATGCCAATCATAAGGGGATGGAGGCTATGAGTTCTTGCAAGTTCATGTTCTCTTCTCTCTCATCTTCTGCCATAAGATGACATAGCTTGAAGGCCCCAGCCAGATGCAAGCCCTTGACCTTGGACTTCCCAGACTCCAACGTAGTAAAAAACACTCCCATATTCCTTATAATCTACAAAACCTAACGTATTCTGTTAGGGAAACCCCAAAAGGACTGAGTGCTTGGGCACTGAACTGTTCTAAGTCTCTTTCTTCATCAGCAAAATAGAAACACATTATCATAACATTCTTGTAACAAACTAATGAGAAGGCAAACAAAACAGCTAACAGAAAGACTGATGCCTACTAAAATTCAATAAATGCCACCTGGGACCAAATAAGACTGTTCTGCTAATAGAATACTACAGATTTCATACCTGGGTTTTGCAAAATTCTAAGGAGGAACGCTAAGAATTTTAAGGGCACATTTGTGGCCTAAATCTATATTACATCTTATAAACATATCTCATGAAATTTAAGAACATCTGAGGATCCTTTTTAATACTTCAGAAATTATGATTTTATGGACCCATTTAGCTGCCAAAAGAGCAGTGAAGTAATGTGATTTTTGCCACCATCTGAATTGGGTGTGTACACAGTGACAACTCAGCAAGGCCCATCCCACAGGAACAGGTTTGTTGTTTTCAAGTTCCCATGGCAATTATCTGTGATTGGTCTTTTTGGATGGATGACTTTGTATTGTCAGGATAAGATCATGGAACACACAAGTAATTTGAATGCACCCCCGGGCAATTAAAATCCCAAAGCCTATGAGAAAACTCCATTCCACAGACACTAGTCAGTGAGCTGTGCCTTAGGAAGGAGTTCCTGGCTCTCTTTGTTTGTTCAGTTGGCTGGCTGGCTGGTTGGTTGGTTAGTTGGTTGGTTGGTTGGTTGGTTGGTTGGTTGGTTGGTTGGTTGACTGGCTTGTTGGTTGGTTGATTGGTTGGCTGGCTGGCTGGCAGAAAAATGTTTTTTTCTGCAAACATTTGCTAGAACACCGACACTACTGGGCAGCCCTCTCTAACCACTTAGATCTCCAGCGAGTCAGGCGATTTTCAGGAGAGGTGTAAACACATGACCAAACCCAAGGCACCAAAGGCAGTCTAGAGAGAAGCATGGGATTGGTAACCTTGTTGTGTGGGGGAGCACAAGGGTCTGCCACCGTTTTATTAGATTTAAATGGTAGGACAGTGCTAAAAAGAGCAGTAGATGAGGTACAGTCTCTCAGAACGCCGCCCACACACAACTCTTGACATGTTCACAGTGGCAGTTCAGAGCCTGTCACCCTGCGTACTTTACCAACTCTGACTTGCTTTTGGCCATGTGGGCTTAAGGAGCAGCTAATTTCTGATGAGCGTGCTTTGGAAGCAGATTTGAGGACTGGGTTTCAATATGTGCCTGTGGGAGACTGGTTGTCCGCAGGGGTTTTGCGGGATGAGAGGTTAGTGTGGCTGCACAGGCACAGGCAACAGGTCTCAGCTCTCTTTCTTCTGGATGCTGTTACTCTCCCTGCAACTTTCTTAGGTTTTAATTGCTAAGAAATGAAAACTGGGGATGGGGGAGGGGGCTATAGTTGGGATACAAAGTGAATAAACTGTAATTAATAAAATACAATAAAAAAGAAATGAAAACTGTAAATTTCCAAAAATATTACTACCTGTAGACATGGGTTATAAGTACCTCTACAAATTAATTCTGTAATGACTAAAACCATGATTTTTTTTATATTGCCAATAATATTGCTTTATAAACTTGTAACTTCCAGATTTTTGCTCCAAGGACTCTGGACTTTCTTCTTATCCATTGGGTTCCCTAGTCTGGATGCCCATGAGGAAGCCTTTGCCCACCTCACAGCGCAGAAAGACGCTGGATCCTTACCACATGTTAACTCCAGTCTCACGTTTAAATTCATTCGTTCTTTAGAAGGGTCCCATGAGCAAACAAGCTTGATTAGTGCTCTCTATACACTCATCAAAAATTAGCTGCTCTCAGCCTGGCATGATGAAGAGCCAATCAGAGCAAACCAAGTCCACAGACTGATAAAGACCTTCTGAGCGGTCACTGTGAACACACCAAGAGTTCTGGGATGACGTTGTGGGACTTTGTGCCTCATCCGCATGCTCTTTTAGAGCACTGTCTTTCACTGCTAGCAGTCCTTTGTGGCTGTTTCCTCTCACCTCTGCATTTCTACCTCCATGGACAAGACACCGACTTCTGGTTGGCACAGGTATTGCTGAGAGTCTTCTTCTACTTCACTCTGTCTTCTCTGAGGGAAGACAAAATAACTCATCTCTTCAGAAACATAGAATAATCTTTGCTTCCTCCTGGAATCTTCCTTCTAGGAGCACCTTGTGCATATTCTATATGAAAATGTACTCCCGGGCAGAGCAGAAGCTCATGGAGGGTGCACTCCCTCAGAGAGGAGAGGCTCATGGAGGATGCATCTCACAGAGGAGAGGTTCATGGAGGGCACATTCTCACAGAGGAGAGGGTCAGTCACCTTGCTCTCTCACTACCAGAAGGAAGAGTATCTGTGTTTCCTGGGTGATGTGATGAGTATCATTGGGAAGTGAGTTGGTCATGTGTGTGTGTGTGTGTGTGTGTGTGTGTGTGTATTTATTTATGTCCCCCAGTATGGATTGAGCCACAGCTAAATGGGACATTTTATCCTCAACCAAGTTCCATGCTTACTTCTCAACTTAGTTCAGCATTTTAAGGAGACATGTGAAAAACTGTAATCTGTAAGTTAATAAGCCCAAATATACATGATAGCACAGGCCCCTTGATATCTTCTTACTCAGAACAGATATGGCCCACACCCTTCCACCAACATGGTGTTCAATAATATATATTCACTCGAGGAGTATACAGTAAGAGTTCAGTGATTCCATTAATATTCATCCCTTGCCAGCTCTGTGAAGTGCGGGATCTTCCTTCAAGGGCTTCAAAGGGTCATGAAGTGGCAAAGAATGTGGGAAAACAGAATTCCAAATACTTGGAGGTGCGGAAATTTAAAGGAAAGTTCACAGTAAAAGCTCACAAAATAATTGTATTTTTCTACAGGTTTCATTCATGTTGTGAGTCTTGGACCCAGTTCTCATCACCATTTGAAGTCTGAGGTTGCACTGAGATGCCGTGCCTCTGCCCAGGTCTCCCTCTGAGGTCAGGAAGTCATCTAGGAATCTGGCCCCGCACTCAGTCTGCCCCTGGTGCTTCTTCCCTTCTAGAGCTATCACTTATCTCGGTCATTACCAAGGTAGCTGAACATGCCACCTCCCTGTGATGCATCCATCTCCCCAAATCCTACCATCTTTCTTTACCACCTCCCAGAACACATAGACTGCCATAATCTACAAAGTCACTGTGGCTCGGTCTTCTGTTCTTTTCCCCGCTCTTTGCCGTCTACTGCAACCCAAGATCAAGGACCTTCAACGTTAGACCTGAAACTCTGAAAGTACTAGAGGGTGAATCGGGGGTACAGTTTAGAACTTAGGCACAGGTAAGGACTTTCTCAGTAGGATTCCAGCCACTCAGAAAATAAGGCCAACATTTGACAAGTGAGGCTTCCTTAAACTAAAAGTCTTCCATACTCAAAAACAAAACAAAGAAAAAAGACAAAACAAAACACCTTACTAAGCAAGTGAAGATGTAGCCTACAGAAAGGGAAGAAATCTTCGCCAGCTATGTAGATAAAGGGTTACAGTCTAGACCACATGAGGATCAAAAATACATATGTAAACAAACAAACAAATTAAAAAAATAGTCAGTAGAACTAAACTGAGGGTTCTTGAAAGAAGAAACATAAGTGGCTGAGAAATGCTTCAAAATGTGTTCAACATCCTTAGCCATCAGGCAAATAAATATATGTTAAAATTACTTTGAAATTTTATTTTACTCCTCTAGTCAGAATGCTATCACCAAGAAAACGAATGACATGTGCTGAGAACACAGGCTAAGAGAAGCTCTCGTCACTGTTGGCAAAAGTGTAGACTGGTTCAGCTACTGTGGAAATCCATGTGGATGCTTCTCAAATCCTAAAAGTAGAATTGCTGTATGACCTGTCTATACCACTTCTTGGCATGTACTCAAAGGCTCGCGACCCCGCAACAGAGACTCTTACACAGCTATGCTCACTGCAACTGTATTCACAATAGTGAGGAAGCGAAACTCGCACTGATGCCCAGCGGCAGATGGATAGAAAAGGAAAATGGGACACATATACACAATGTAGTTTTTCAGCTGTATAAAAGAATGAAACAATCAGTAAATGCATGAAACTAGAAAATATTAACATGGGTGAGATAATTGGGTCTTGGAAAGATAAATGCTACATGTTCTTCCTTACATGCAGATTCTGGATATGAAATCGGGGAATAGCGTGTTTAGTGAGTGCTACTCAGATGCAGAAAGATAAAAAAACAACATTGGAGGACACTCAAAAGACCTTCAGGAAGGAGAGTTAGTAGAACACATCAGATGGGAAACTAGAGGAGACAAATATGGGGAGCAGAAAGGACTACTGGAGGAGAAATACAGGATAAAAACAAGGAGAGAGAAAAAGGATAATTAAACTAAAGATAAACGGAAAAAGAAACATGTGGAAACCTAGTATTTTTAAAGTTATTGAAAAAAGAGTTTGACTGGGTAATACTCCCTTCACAACCTATGGGTTTATTAAAAGAATTCCTCTGTCAGACATGGTATATCCCTCTTTGAATTATCATAAAGTGCTCCAAAACAATATAGGCTCTTTCCATTGCTCTTGATGACTGCCAGCAGCACCGCATGGTAAAATTCTGAGGCCGATGATACCGAACACTTTGGTCACCAAATGTAAAGAAATCAAATGAAGATATGCTGGAGGCTCCCTCCTCGCTGGCTACCTTTCACAGTGCCAGAACACATTGCTCAGACTGCTGTGTGAGAAAAATCAACAAACTCCATTGTCTGCCAGGTCAGTATGTACTTTCTAGTGCAATAATGGCAGAACCATTGTCATTTTCTGCTTGCATTTGAGGTTGGCTTCATAGGAAGGAATGCATGTCTGATTCTGTAAAGCTTGTCTAGACCTTGTGGCTGAAGAGTTCACAGTGGGAAGCTCACTATTGTTTTGCTGAATGACTATGTTGTCAATCTACTTTCTAGATTATATGTTTATATTGCATAGCTCTGTTCTAGGTTGAACCTTCAACAGAGAAGCTTCTTACTTCAGCAGGCACCTGTCAGTGCCAAAAACAATAACTGGCCAAAGTATTGAAAATAAGTTTGTTCGGGCCTTTATCTCCGTTTCCAACACTCAGGGAATACCACAGGAGAGAAGGTGAAAAGAAAAGAGACGGTAAAAAGAAAAACATGGAGAGATTTGCAACTAAAAGATGTTTTCTAGACTCCCCACAGCTGTGGTTAACTGCACAAGCGTGTGTAACATTGGGCCCACCAACACTTCACAGTGGATAGAGGAGGGGCCAATGAGACCGTAGCCTTCTTTGAAGAACTACTGGCAATTGGCAGTTGTTGGAGGGAATAGGTGTTATTTTCTACCCTGCTGGAGCTACTGATAAGTTGTGCTTGCTGTAATAACCTCCCACCCATACTAGGACAAAAACAAACAAACAAACAAACAAAAACCAAAAAACTAACACTTCCGTTAAACTCAGTGGTTCGCTCCCAAAAAGACAGCAGGAAAGTAGGAAGGTGTCTTAGTCAGGGTTTCTATCACTATAAGGAAACACCATGACCAAAAAGCAAGCTGGAGCAGAAAGGGTTTATTTGGCTTGCACTTGCTGATTGTAATCCATCAGTGGAGGAAGTCAGGGTAGGAACTCAAGCAGGGCTGGAACAGGAGCTGATGCAGAGGCCATGGAGGGGTGCTTTTTACTGACTTGCTTTTCATGGCTTGCTCAGTCTCCTTCCTTATAGAGCCCAGGACCATCAGCCCAGGGATAACACCACCCAACATGGGCTGGGCCCTCCCCCATTGATCACTGATTGAGAAAATGTCTTGCAGCTTGATCTTTTGGAGGCATTTCCTCAACTGAGGCTCCTTCAAAGCTCTCTGATGATTCTAACTTATGTCAAGTTGGCATACAAAACCAGCCAGAGGAGGTTTCAGTGGGAGGAGGGGGATGAGAGAACGAGGGGGTAGTGATGGCTGAAACTCATGATATAAACTTATGATACTGCTAAGCAATATAAAGAAGTTCTTGCTGCCTTAGTCCATCCCAAATATCCTATTTCTCATTTAACCTGTGTTCCCAGTGTGTCTGAGTCAGCCAGCCCGGCCTCCTCTGTTGTTTCACTGCTGTGGGTTCACCTGAGGTGAGGTGGTCACCAAGGGTTCCTTTGTCAGGCTGAGTGGGTCTTGCTGGTGAGTGCCAATGCCAAGAATACAGGGCAGACAAGGCTGCTTCTGGAGGGGCAAGTGGCCAGACGAGCTCCTTCACTCACCTGATTGGGAAAGTGGCTTTCGAAAGTCTTCTCGCCCACCTGGCCTTAGTTCGGAAAGTTCAGGGTGGAATCAATGAGAAGATGTTATGGGAACCTCTAATGACCACAGAGGCAGCCATGGTTGTTGGCTAATGGCACTGTGAGGACATCAGATGGAAGAAAGCAACTGCTCAGGTGAACTCCACCACCTTGGAGATTTAGGTTTCCACACCTGGTGCCTGGCCTCAGTGAACCAAGGTCCCATCATGAACCACTTCTCGCTCACTTGTGTTAGTCTCTTTTTAGTAGGTGGTCTGCCTTCGTAATGTTTTTGATGACAGGATCAAAAGGTCTAAACCCAAGTTCCTTATAGCAGAGCCTGAGACTAGTTTATTGAGGATGAGCTCTGAAAGGAAGAGCCCGGCAAGTGTGTGTGTGTATGGGGGGGGGGAGGTTGGAAGGAACCCAGAAGAACTGTGGTCTCAGCTGGAGTGTAGCCACAACTTGACTCATCAAAGAGCTCCAGAGCATCAGTGGCACTATAGAGTTGGACCCCTATAGTTTGGGTTAAGACTGTAAAAGGAAAGCTGAGCAATAACTTCTCTGGTAAAGGTAGGGTTTTTCCCTTTGGCTGAGGACCATCTTGTAGGAACACACACAAACCATATCATAACTTCATAGATAAGTTTCTGGGTCTGGCAAAGAAGATTCAGGAAGCGAACATACGGCACCCTTGGTATGTGTATATAATATGCATATATATGTATATCTTTACATGGCTGGTGGATGTTTAATATCAGAAGACAGCTGCTCTGACTTACTTCCAAGGACAATCTATGAATCCAACACCCACAGTCTGCCAAAAAAGTACTGGACATTCCTCTGTTTGATCCTCAGATATGCAAGAGCCAAATGCCAACAGGTTTTGAATAATGAAGCAGGTTTCTAGGGATGCCATGACTACATACTGAGTGACTTTAAAACCAGAATGGCAATCATTAAGAAAACAAATACCAATGGTATCAAGGATGTGAAAAGGGAAACCTTAACACAGCTGGTGAGAATGTAAACTAGTCCAGCCGAGGTGGAAGCCAAACTAACAGTAGGTCTTCTGCCACTGCTGGATATTTACCTAAGGTTTGCAAATCAACATACCGCAGAGACACTATCACACTAATGATTATCAAATCACTATGCATAGAAGCTAAATTATGGAACCAACCTGGGTGGATAACAATAGAGAAATGGATAAAGAAATGTGGTGCAAACACACAGTGGAGATTTTTGAGTCTTGAGGAACAAAGCGATGCCATATTCAGTCACACTGAGGCAACTGTAGGCAACTGTATTCAGTAAATTAACCCAGGCTCAGAAGGACAAACATCTCATGTTTTCTCTCATGTGTGGTTCCTAGATTCTACATAAATGCATAAAATCATGTGTGTATCCGTGGATGAGAGTAGATGTCTTTAGTAAAACAAATAGGACTAACGGTAGGCTTAACAAAAAGGAGGGCCAAGGGCAAGGCTCAATGTATAGCATACACTTGTTCGGGCCATTTTGTTCTGTACAAACAGTGAGCACAGAAACTCAGAACAATGAAGGTTTCATTATTGGATGTGGAAAGCAGAAACAATTATCAAGGCATAACGCTTTGCTGGTCAAGTGTTTGTTTTAATACTCAGTATGAGGTACATAAAATTGTTTTGAAACTCTTGTGAATTTGAAGACACAATACACGAAAGTAGGTTCTTATTCCAGTGTGCTTGGTAGCTGGCTATTGAAAAGGAGTAGAGACATGAATCATAATTGTTCCCAGCTACTCATCACAAGGTCAAATGAAGTCACTGGAAGCACACACCTGTGCAGAGGTGCACCATTAAAGCTTCCATTCTGCAAAGCCGTAGCTTGGAGATACATCAACAAAACTCCTAGACAAGGGGCTACTAGTGGGCAAACAAGGAAGTATGTGTCTGTGTACAGATGAAACCATTAAGGGAAGAGCAGTATACATAAAAGAAAAGATGGAGGGGCCCCGCTGAAAACACCTGTGTCTACCCTCAGTAGTGTTCATATGGCCCCTCTCTCAAAGCAAGTGTTCTCCTGACCCCACATATAGGTTCTAAACATCCTACGCTGCCATCTGGGCCAAAGAGTTGCTTTGTACCAAGGTGATGTCACGGGCTCCTGGCATTGACAACACCTATTAACTTCTCCTGCCTGTCTTGAACTTCCTGACCCATCATTTGGCCTGACCTCTGGAAACAACACACCTCGTTCTCATTCATTCCTACATGCCTGCCCAACCTAGTGCTGGCTGATCGAACGTTGACCTTTGATCTTTAACATTATATTCCCGTACAACCAGGTAGTAGTGACAACATGAAAACTGGTGGGATAGAATAGAGGTCCCTGAAGCTAACCTACAAAGCTATAGTCACTTAATTTTGACACAGGAAGCAAAAACATACTTGGAGGAGATAGCATATTAAACAAATGATCCTAGCAAAAGGAGATACTCACCCACAGAAGAATGAAATTAGATTCATCTTTCACCTTGTATAAAAAGAAAAAAATACCAAATATATCAAAGACCTTAATTTACAACCTGAAAAGCTGAACATTCTAGAAGAACACATACAGAATATCCTTCAAGACAATGGGGCTGGCAAGAACTTTCAACAAGAGCATCAACAACACAGGAACCTTCTCCAAGTATCAACAAATGGAATGACATGAAATTAAATCTCTGCACAACCAAGGAAACAGTCATCATGACATTGACAGCTCACAGAATGTGAGAAAAATCTTTACCAGCTATACTTCAGGAGCTAATAGCTAGAATTTACAAAGAACTATAAAAATTAAATGCCAAGGAAGTAAAACTGCCAATCAACAAATGGGAGCATGAATTGTGTAGACAGTTTTCAAAACTGGGGGGAAAAAAAAAAAACAATAATCATTTTTAAAAGCACCGAACATCCCTCGCTGTCAGAGAAATGCAGATTAAAACTACTTTGAGATGCCACCTCAGAATGGCTGTCATCACAGGATCTTCAAAAGGAGACCAACAGAACCATAAAAACTGAGCCATGGGGGCCCTAAAGAGAATGATACCACAACCAAGGACCATGCATGTAGAGGAACAAGAACCCCTGCACAGATGAAGCCCATAGGCTCAATCTCCAACTGGGTACCCTCGTAAGGGGAACATGGCCTGTCTCTGGCATGAACTCAATGGCAGGCTCTTTGATCACCTCCCCCTGGTGGGTGCAGCCTTGCCAGGCCACAGAGGAAGACAATGCAGACAGTCCTGATGAGACCTGATAGGCTAGGGCCAGAGGGAAGGGGAGGAGGACCTTCCCTATCAGTGGACTAGAGGAGGGACATAGGGGGAGAAGAGGGAGGGAGGTTAGGATTGGGAGGAGATGAGGGAGGGGGCCACAGCTGAGATACAAATTGAATAAATTGTAATAAATGATAATAATAAAAAAGAAAAACTTTAAAAATAATCACATTTTAAAAAGTTATGGGAGAAGAGGGAAGCAGGGTGGGGTTAGGAGGGGATGAGGGAGGGATACAAAGTGAATAAATTGTAATAAATAAAAAAATAATTAAATTGTTTTTAAAATCTGACAACAAAAGCTGGGGAGGCTGTGGAGAAAGAGGAACCCTTGCTCACCATTGTGGGGGGGGATGAAAACTAATAGAGCTATTATGGAAATCAGTTTAGAGAATCCTCAAAAATTAAACATAGCATTATCATATGACTCAATTGTTTCTTTCCTGGGCATTACCCAGAAAGCTCCATACCCTAGTGTAGAGATATTTGCATATCCATGTTTATGGCTGTTCTATTTACCACAGCAAGAAACTGGAACAAAATTAATTATCCATCAACAGTTCAAAGCAGATGTGGAGACTCATAATCAAACTTTCGGCAGAGTACAGGGAATCATATGATAAAAAGGGGGAGTTAGTATGACTGGGAGAAGACAGGAGCTCCACAAGGACAAAATGTATCAGGGCACGGGGGCCCTCTATGAGACTGTTTCTGCAACCAAGAACTATGTATGGATATAACCTAGAACCCCTGCTCAGATGCAGCCCATGGCAGCTCAGTATCCAAGTAGGTACCCTAGTAAGGGGAACAGGACCTATTTCTGACATGAACTCAATGACTGGCTCCTTTACACCCCCCCCCCCAAGAGAGGAACAGTCTTGCTAGGCCACAGAGGAGGACTGGGTAGCCAGTCCTGAAGATACCTGATAAGCTAGGGTCAGATGGAAGGGGAGGAGGACCTCACCTAGCAGGAGGCAAGGAGGGGCAAGGAGGAGATGAGGGAGGAAGAGTGGGATTGGGAGGAAATGAGGGAGGGAGCTACAGCTGGGATACAAAGTGAATAACCTGTGATTAATATTAAAAAATTAATAATAAAAAATAAAATAAGATAAAAAATAAAAATAACAACAGTTGACTAGATACTGAAAATCTGGTACATATGTAAAATAGAATATTATTCAGTTCTAAAGAAAAATAAAATGGCAAAATTGGCAGAAAAATATGGATAGTGGAATGAGGTCATCCAATCTCAGAAAGAAAAAAAAAAAAAAACACCACGTTTTCTATCCTGTGCAGAGCCTAAGCTATAATGTGTACAAGTACATATGTAAACAAGAGTATGCGGGATAGAAACCTGTGAGAGGAAAGAAAGAAAAGCTGATACTAGGTGACGAGGGAAGACGGGATTCAGTAAACACACGGATGGGAGGCCACGAAGGTAATTGTTCTTCTAGTTTTAACACTGTGGATTTTTTTTTTTTTTTTGTGGTAGACAAGTGCACAAAATACAAATGACCGTCACACTGCAGAACCAAACCAAAGCTCCGAGGTTCCAGAACCGCCAATTCCGGGTAGAGCTCCAGGGCGGCAGAACAGCTCTTCTGACTGAGTAGTCCTCACTGAGCTGGATCAGCTTTGGGTTGGGCAGGTGCTTATTTGATTGGCCACGTTAATCTAGCTGTGTGGTGTTTCGTTTTGTTTGTTTGTTTTGTTTTTTCATTTGCGAGTTCATTTCAATGGGAAACAAATACCTGTGTAGGCCACAAACTATTTTCAAGTTTTAAAACCCTTGATTCAAGGAACTTTATCATACCTTTCTTTTTCTTTTCTTCTGCTCCTTTCTTTTTTAAGATAGGTTGTGCTGTGTGGCTCAGGCTAGCCCCAGACTTTCAAGCACTGGCATTATAGGCATGCATGATTGTTCCTTAAACAGTTTCTTTTCCTCTGTCCACAGTGCAGGGGATTGAATCATACTGGCTTAGTAAATATCTCTTAAATTTTGTTGGTAACGCTGACCCTGGAGCAGAACAGCCATGAAAGAAACACCTCATACTACTTCACTGTAACTCTTCGGAGTAGCCTTGAGCGGTAACCTCTTCCCCCCCCCGACCCCCACCCCGCCCCAGCGACTTGTGTATACACAGAGCTGTGAAACGTCAGTTCAGCAAACTGAGTTCACCTGCACATCGACCGACTGCGCTAATGGTTGTCACATACGCGTATACAACTCACCACTCCTGCATCCCCCTTTGTAGCCTGTCAGTGCCCATCCCCCCTGGCTCTGAGCTGCCCAAATGTCTGAAGGTGACCAAGGAGACGTGAGCACATCCTGTCCTTACTCACTTGTCGAAAAGATTCAGGGAGGGGTCAAAATTGTCCTGGGCTCTCCAACTCTGCTGCAGCCATCCTAGGCCAGGCACAGCCCACGATGCCCAAGCACCAGCATAGGCCAGCCCAGGCCTTGACAACTGCATTCTACAAACTGAACCCCAAAGACTTCCAGGATAAATATTGGGTCTGACAGGAAGAGTGTTAAATTAATTCAGACCTTCTTACCGATAATAGTAGCAGCTTAGCAATTGTTTTTCTCTGGGATCGAACCATTAGTACAGCCGGCCCCTCGGTATCCACAGGTCCGACATCCATGTATCAAATCAACTATAGCTAAAAAAATATTTCTTTAAAATTCATCTCTACTGAAAATTTATGGATAATTCCCTTCTTGTTATTTCTTTTGCTGGTTTGAATGAAAATGGCCTCTATAGGCTCATTCCCTTCTTGTTATTTCTTTTGCTGGTTTGAATGCTTAGTCCTCAGCTGATGGAACTGTTTGGGAAGGATTAGGCAGTGTGGTGTGCTAGAGAAAGTGTGTCACTGAGGGGTGGGCTTTGAGGTTTCAAAAGCTCACATGATTCCATTTAGCACTTTCTGTGTCTGGGGCTTGTGGATCAGATGTGAGCCCTCCTGCTCCAGCACCCAGCCTGCCTGACTCCTGTCATGCTCCCTGCCATGGGCTTCAATCCTCTGGAACTGTGAGCCCCCAATTAAATGCTTTATTTTATAAGTTGCTGGCATTTTGTCATTGCATTAGAAAAGTAACTAAGACATTTCCTAAACAACACAGGACAGGAGCATCTGGCCTGGCATTCCCATTGTCATAGGTATTATAAGCACTCTGGGAGTTATTTTAAACAGACATGAGGACTTGCACGGATTACATGCAAGTATCGTGTCATTCTATATCAGGCACTTCATCTGCAGGTGAAGTATCAGTGGGGAGGAATCCCCTGTCAACGGTGTAACTCCCTGAAAGCCTCAGTGTGCTTACTTAGGTGCTAGTAGCCTCTCTCAGGGACAGGACTTCCAAATAAAAACACATCTCAAACATAAGAACATTAAGAGAGTAGAAAAATAGAAAAGAATATAAAAAATACTAACTGATCTCTATCTAGCTACTTGAAATATGAGCTAAGTATTCAGAAAATATTTTTGAAAGGCCTCTTGATTAAAAAAATAAAACATAGATAATCATTTTAAGAATTTGTTAGGACTGAGACTATTTCTCTGTGGGTAAGAGTACTTGCTGAACAAGCATGAGGAGCTGAGTTCAGATCCCCAGAACCCATGTAAAAAGTTGATGTGCACCAGTAAATCCATCATGGGGGAGAGGAGGAAGAGACAGGAGGATCGGCAGCCCTTGCTGGCTGCTAGCCTACCCCAGGTCCAGCAAGAGACACTTTCTCAATGGAAAAAGTGGAGAACGAGAAAAGGAGGCGACATCCTCTCCTGACCTCTGCATGAACATACAAACACACACAATTACATATACATGCACATGAACACGCCATGCCCATACACCACACTCACATTTACAAGAAAGAAACGTTAATAAATAAATCAATACAAGTTAATCTGAAAATGCACAAAGCTAAAAATGGCATAAGTTCACGGAGAATCTTTCACTGTGCAATATTTCAATACACATCCTGTAGTAAACAAGAGATGGAAATAAATACATTTGCATGGTATAACTGCTATGATCTAGTATAGATAAAAGATCATTCCCAAAATAAGTAAAAGGGCATTTTTCTTAACCTACAAGGAAGGTTTATAAAACACTGAATGTACTTATTGAAAGAACCATGTAGAAAATGTCTGCATGAGTTGCATCATTGCATATTTTATTGGTTACTTTTCAGATTGCTCTGACAAAATATTTTGTAAGAAAACAACTTAAAAGAATGCGGGGATAGTCCTTACGACAAGAAAGGCATGGTGATGGAGGCTTAAACGGCTGGCCACTCTGTGTGTAGAGTCAGGAAGCAGAGAGACGTGAACATTTGTACTTGGTTTTCATTCTCCTTTCTATTCAGTTAAAGATTCCAGCCCATGATGTGGTACCACCCACATTCAGAGCCTTCCCTCCCCTAAGCCTTTCTGTAAATACTTTAACAGACACACCCAAGAAAGTGTTTCACGGTGATTCTAAATTCAGCCTAATTGACAATGAAGATTAGCCAACACTGCTCCTCTCCCTGTCAACTCAACACCCAAACACATCACTTTAAATCCTAGTATTTGTTCCTTGTATTCATCCCATAATTCAAAATACATGCAGCCAATTTTGAAAACTCCCTAGAGTTTTTAGAGGTCTAAGCAGTGTTCAAGAGTCCAAACTGTCTTCTGAGACTCAAGGAAACGTCATGCTTCTGCAAACGTTAAAAACTGAGTTATACATTTCTTGGGGCAGAGTAAGCATTGCCATTGCAAAAGGGAAACTGTTGCTTGGTAAAGAAAGACCTGACAAAAAAATAAAAGAGCAAAAGGCACTGGGGCTTCCACCATGTCCTACAGCTCCATGGCCGGCATCTTGACAGCCCATGATGAAATCATCTGCATCTCCACATCTCGGGCAGCTTTGCCACCTCCCACCCAGCTCTGCCATCAATAGCCTCTTTTTTCCTTCATAAAGCTGTGAGCTGAGTCTCCACTGTTTGCATTTCTCTCAGCCTTCTGGCCTCCAATTTCTTACCAAAATGGTCTAGTAAGCTCTGCTTATAAGATTTTGAAGCATCAATAGCCCACAGTCCCAAACTCTTCTACATTTTTATCAAAAACTGGTTTTAAAAAGTCTAATAAAAAGTACGTGGAGGCTTTGTCACAATAATGTCCCTGCTTCTGAATACCATTTCTATATTAGTTACTTTTCTCATGGATATGACAAAATACCTGGGATGGAGCAACTTAATGTCAGAACAGAGAGAACAGAAGTGTCCAGGACATGTTCATGGGGATAACTATAATTCTACACCAGGAGGTCTAAGACAGGAAATAGAAGAATCTGAATGGGGCAAAATAATGATGAAAATGATAGATGATCAGCAGCCCTCAAAGAAAGTCAGATGGGGGCAAACTATGATTCGCAGAACATAGAAGACTGGAAACTGGGATTTCAGGAGGACTGGGCTGCTATTGATGACTAGATCTAGGACTGTCTGTGATGGGTATTGGAGGTGGACTGAAGGGAAAACTATTGCATAAGGGAGGTCAAAGAATTGAGGGGGTGGAGCACTGACAGAATCACCCTGTCAACATCAGGGCCGCCAACACAAACAAGAGCAATGTGAAGAGGGAGATTTCTGTTGTAGAAGTTAACCTGTGTCTGGGTAATTAGCAAAGCACACAGCACAAGGGTGACACAGGGCAAAGACAAGTCAGAGAAGGTCCATTCAAGAGACTCAAAAGGTTGATGTTAGCATTTCAATGAAGGAGGAAAGGAAAAAACTGGGAGTGACAAAAAGAAGGGAGTCTTTGTGAGAACAGAAGGCAAAGCACATGAATCCTGCCAGGGTCATAGAGAAGAAGCCTGTCCTTGGAGAAAGAGTGAAAACTTTTGATGTGCAACAACTGAAGAACTTATTATCCACACCACATCTGCATCCATTTCCCTCTGCACAGAACTACAGTTGGTTGCCATGCCTTCTACCTGAAGCCAGCCTCTTCAATGGTACACAAAAATCCATTCCACTGCTCTAAAGAGTATTCCCTCTCTTTCTTGATTCATCAGTTTTCTGAATCTTTTCCACAATCATATAGCTAGGCTGTTAGAAAATCATACTTCTCTTATTTCAGCTTTAATTCATTGCTGTTTGAAGGAAAGAATTATTGCAATTTAAATTTAAAACTTTCCATTCCTCTCTTCCTGCACTTTCCTGGAAATATTGCAATCAAATTTTGACTCCCATTGTTTCACAAAAACTGATCATATCACGGTCACAAATGAAAAACTATCGAGGAATTGCTAAAGACCAATCATCAATTTTCTATCTTTATCTTAACATTCATATTCTCGTTATCCAATGTTATTTTTCCCTTGATAATCAAGACACAGCACTCTGATATTTTAATGCTCTGATTCTTCTCCAACACATTTGCTAATTCCTCACCTCTCTTACCCCTTAGGGGTAGAGTCCTTTTGGACTCAGAGGTTTTGTTTGTTTGTTTGTTTGTTTGTTTGTTTCCTGCTTGCATTCACTCTGTTAGAAAAAATGACTGTTTGACTTTCTGTATTACCACATGCTAAGCATTCATCTCTTTCATCCCAAAATGGTATCACTTACCCCGTGTCTCTAGGTCTCTGGAATTCCATTCTCTACTTTGAATATCCTCTGAAATCAGTGCCTTCTATCACAACAAAAATCTGCACCTCACCTTTTCTGGTGAAAATTTAATAGGTCTTTTAAGGCTCTCTCTCATCACAATCTTCCGATTCTTTAGCTGGAGCAAACCTGACACTGAAACTATTTAACTGAGAAAGTCGTTGCTCTGCAGAAAATGTGGCATCCATCCCCCTGCTTTGGGTAAGATTATGCACAAGCCAGTATGAAGGAATGTGCTTTAATATTGCGATGGCAGAAGACAAACCCCCTGGATGGCGAGCTGCACGAGGAACTTCGGCTAAAACAGTGGGGAACTGTCTGTTACTCAGAGAAGAACAGACCACAACAATAAAAGATGTGCTCTAATCATGAGAAATTTTAGAATACAAACTATGCTCGCCTCCGTTATCCCCAGCACTGATCCAAAAAGGAAGGAGATGATATTCAGAACAAGTCTTCATCAAGGCTGTTGATTTGTTGATTATTCTATTCAACAGCTACCTTCTTTCTTCCCACCATCTTCTACTTTTACCATTAAGCATCAAGAACTACAATAAATAAAATTTTTAAAATAACAAAAGACCAGAAAGCATGTCTGCTTTACTTATTGTACCTTTCTCACCTGGCATTTGCCTGGCACAGAACTGACATGTAATTACTAATTGTAAGATGGATGAGTGCTGTCAGTATCACAATCCCTTCATTACTAGTGTGCAAAAGAATGTATCCATTCATTCTATCGATTGTTATTCCACTGTGCTAGGCCCGGTCAGTGGGAACACGGTGGTAATTAAGACAGGAACTCTGTCCTCAAGGAGTGTTCAGTCCAGAGCTAATGAGAAGCAGTGACAGCAGAGCCTGATGGAACATGAACTTGAGAGGACACCAGTCACTCAAAACACTGCAAAGGAGAGCCTAGCGTGTATGGGGTTTCAGAAAGAGGGAACGTCAAGAAAGCACAACTAAGACTCAACCTAAAGCCAAGAACATGGAGGGGTGAAAGAAACAGCAGAGAGTCTGGGAGGCAAAGCCTTTCTCAGTCTATTTGGAGCAGGAGTTTATTGAACGTACTTTGTGGAATTATCAGGTAGAACAAAAAGGCAAGAGAGATGGTTATCTTGTGCAAAAGGATACAGCCAAGCAGAGTGCACCATGGAAGGGGCCGTAGGGATCATGTGGGATGCTCAGTGCCCCTAATCCCAAACTGAGAGACTCAGCCTGCTTCCTGGGTGTAGAAGGAACACAGGGGAAAAGCAGATTCTCCAAGAGAGTGGAGTAGATACTCCATACATTCAGTCCAGGAGAAGAGGAATCACCGCGACCCTGTGAACTACCCAGTGTTCGCTGTAGCTGAAGTGAAGTGTGGAAGAAACGGGAAGATGTGAAAAGGCTGGGTGTCTAAGATGAGCCCCTTGTGACCACCCACAGAGGGGCTGTGATGGACAGGCAAGCACACAGGGATAGAACCCGTTAGAGGTTTGGTTGATGCTCTGATGTCCTACTCAGAGCTAGCGGTAATGTAAAGGGTAGAGTGATGCCCTCACGAAACCCTGACAAACATTTGTCCCATCGCGCCTGCCTAGGTCACAATAGAAAGATTTGGGCAACTTACTGCAGTTTCCGTTTTCTCACCTATGAACTTGACCTACTACTCACACTTACTTCCTCAAATCATTTTGAGGACTAAATGGAATAATAGTCAGCACAGTGCCTGGTAATACATGAGCACTTCGAACCCTCCCCCCTACTTGGCATTTTCTCCTGATCTAAGCAGGCAGTTTCTCCTGATCTCTAAGCAGGCAGTTTACCAGCTCAGCTTTTGTCAGCAGGCAGTCTTCAGCTCAGGACTCTGGGGAGCCTGGTTTATTGCCAGTCTATAGCCTCATTTATTCCCAGCACTAGATAAAAGCCAGGAAGAAATGTGTTAAAAAATATTTCTACAGTGGGGATAAGCTTTTGTTGTAAGATGATTTATGAAGATGGGAAAACAAAATGAGTTCGGGATTGTCAGGACTACTGGGGACATTTCAGAAAGACCTCATTTCCCCATGCTGTGGAAGAGAAAAGGAAAGAGACCAGAAATGTCTTCTCAATCAGGTCCTCTCCACTTACCACTCAAGAGTTTCTTAACTGGTATCAAGCACCCCAAGTCCTCAGCATGACAACAGAAGCAGAGATGAAGAACAGAACCACTCAGGTAGGCCAGGACTGCAAGAACAGCTGTGGCTGGCAAATGCATGCTGGGAAGGTGGGAGCAGACAGGGATTGCATCTCAGCCCTATCGCTTCCACTTTGCTGCACCTGGACAGGCTGCTAAAACTCTCTTATCCATCAGAAAACATGGTGATCACTTTATTGGTGAGAACTGGCCGAAATGAAAGTAAAACTGTACACTGTCAGCTCCACACAAATGGTAGGAGCTATCACGGTCGGTATCATGATGATGATGAATCAGAAACAGGAAGAAAATGGAAGAAAACCTATGTGTTACAAAATACTACATACAATACAAAATATATTCACATTTATGTGCTTATTAAAATAATTATCCAAAAAGCAAATCGAATCCCCCTCTGCTGTCACTCTCACACTCTCCTTTCTAGGAGCAAGGACTTCAAGATGCAAAGGGACCTGACAGACAAATACTCACAATTAGTCCTTATCTAAAAGAAATTCTGTTGTGGGCTACTTTGAAGAAAATATCTTTTGAAAAATGTGTCAAGTCCAGGGAAATAATATTTATGGTCATGATAATATTCAACATGCGTTCAACCCTCACAATCACATTTGAAGAAGTCAAATTAGTGAGTTCCTGGGTCAGTAAGAAACCCAGACCCATGGCAGCATCACTAGGAAAGCAGAGGCAGCAGGAGCCGTGGGGCTTGCTGGGCAGCCAGCCTGGCCACTGGACAAGATGTGGCTCAGCGAGATACCTTGTCCTGAAAAGTAAACAAACAAACAAACAAAAGGTGAAGAGTATCTGAGAAACAACACCCAGGGATGTCCTCTGGCTAACACACACACACACACACACACACACACACACGTACACATACACATACACACACACACACACACACACGCACTCATACACATCCAAACACACTCATACACATATACACACTCACACATACACATACATGCACACTCATACACATCTAAACACACTCAGACATATACACACATACATAAACACTCACACACATACACACACTCACACATTACTGATAATAATATTCAGCTTTGGCTTGGCTTTGGTGTAGCGAAAACCACATAGGATTTCTGCCTTCACATGACAGTGTTGAATACTACCCTAATGCATACCCACCATTAGGATGCAACCACTTGCTAGTTTAAAATGTTTCTGCTTAGTTTCCAATAATCAGTTTCCTGCTGATCAATCCAGCCCAAGAATTCTGTTCCTAGACTGCCTAGGGCAAAGACTGATATTCTGTCTACCCCGCAGTACTGGAAAGATGTTTTCCCCAATCAGATAGGAGAAAATACATGTTTCAACCATATAATGGACGTTTCCTGTATTTTAAAGTGCCCATTCAACTTTAGCATGGAAAAGATGTCAAAATTCTAATTTTCTCTCAGAATAGCAGCTCACTGGATGTCACATTTGGAATACGCAGCCTCACAGGTACTTCATTGGTGCCTGGAGAAGCTCAGGACACTCTGTTAGTACAGCTTCTGATGCATGTATGTATTCCTAGTCTAAAACACGCAACCTCACAGAGCCTGCACTGGTCTGTACAGGCCCTTTGAACAAATGCTGAGGTTCCTTGGCCGGGGTTTTGTTGGATTCCTAACAGTGGAAGTAGGGTGTCTCTGACTCTTTTGCATGTTTATGGGACCTTTTCCTCCTACTGAGTTGCCTAGTCCAGCCTTGATAGGAGGCTTTGTGCCTGCTGTTATTGCATCTTGATAAGCCAAATTTGCTTGATATCACCAAGAGGTCTGCTCTTTTCTAAAGGGATATGAGGAAGCAGTGGATCCAGGGAAGAGCGATGCAGGGCTGGGAAGAAGGAAGGGAGGCTGCAGTCAGGAGGTATTATTTGAGGGAAGAATGAATAAACAAACAAACAAACTTTTAAAAAGAGGATACCCTCCGTAGACTCATGTACTTGAATACTTTGTCCCCGTTGGTAGTACCATTTGGGGAAGTTTAGAAGGTGTG
>REGO01000094.1:726442-781609 GCA_010120015.1 Rhombomys opimus
AAAAAAAAAAAAAAACAAAGGAAAGGAAGGAAGGAAGGAAGGGAGGAAGGAATCAAGGAAGGAAGGAAGGAAGGAGAAAAGAAAAAAAGGAAAAGAAAAGGAAAAAAAGAAAAATATTGTAATCTCAGCCCTGCTGGAAGGTACAGGCAGGGGACTTTACAAAATCAACTGTGTTCCCATTGCATTTTCTTTGCGCTAATCTTATTTAAGATAGGTAAGTTGAGGATAGGTGGCATGGCTCAGTCATGCTCGATGTGCCAGCATAAGGACCTCAGGCCAATCCACAGTACCACGTAAAAGCCAGATGCAGTGGAACCCTGTAACTGCAGAGCTAGGGAGGAAGTGACAAAAGCACGAAACCATTCTAGCCAAATGGGTGAGTTTACAGACCCAATACAGCTTCTGGCCTCCACACTCGCTCATGCACGCATGCGCTTGGATTAGAAACAGCTCGGTGAACCGTGTTTTCCGTGTGTGTACACATATGTAATACACACTGAGAGAAGCACCCGGGAAAAGTGAAAGGAAGCTGTACCTGTGAACTCCTTCCTATCTGCCCAGTCTTCCCATGGATCTCAGTTGAGAGGACTCGTTCTCTGCTCCCCAACTCAGCCATCCTCTCCCCTCCATCCACATCCACACCCCTAACACAAAGAACGCAGACTTGAGTCTTTGCTCTCATACTCCCAGAAACATGGCAATTCTCTGTAAACAGTCAAGCCCTTTCTCTGGACTCTATCCTAAGATCTCTTTTCCCTTTTGAAATTCATGCTGAGTCTAAACAGCTAAAGGCAATGAAGGGGCGGGGCTGTCAGAGAAGACAGAAGGGCTCTGACATTTAGCTAAGAATATAGTCAGTGGCCACGCCTTAATCCACACAGCCACCTACCCCTTCCCTTACTCATCCCTGAGCCACACCCTGTTTCCTACCACTCATTTCTCAGCCTCACTTATGACTTGCTGGGTTCGATGTTGTTTGGCTGCATCAGGCAAAGGTTTAGCAAAACAAAACTCCCTGGAACACGGCGCAACCAACTCACGCAGAACAAGTCAGTTGGGAAGTCTCAGAAATGCTGTAAACTACTAGCTAAACCATCATTACAAATTAAATGAAAGCCTAGCCTGTCATCCTAACCCTACAATCCCAACTGTTCAGGGGGCTGAGGCAGGAGGATTGCACATGCCTGCCTGAGCAACTGAGTAAGATCCTGTTTCAAAGAGTTTTAAAGGGGCAGGGATACAACTGAGTAGCAGAGCCTTTGCCTGGCTTGCATTAAGCCACACATTCAATCCACAATACTGCTCAAAATCAGAGTAAATTGGGCATGATGGTGAGCACATTTAATCCCAGCAAGCATGAGGCAGAGGCAGGCAGATCTCTGTGAGTTTACAGCCAGTCCAGTCTACATAGCAAATTCCAGCGCAACCAGAGCTGCAGAGTGAAACCTTGCCTCAAAATAAATAACTAAATACATAAATAGTATGTAAAACTAGACCAACTAATTATTACATACATTTATTTTAAACAGAGATAATAACTATTCCAAACTGATCCTCCTTAGTTTGCATAATAAATTGTGCCACTGTGGGATTTTTTACACTTATTTTAGCAGTATAAAACTTTTCATCCTTTTGTTCTGATTTGTTTTGTGAGACAGTCTCTCAGAGCAGACGCTGGGCTTGAAGTCCTTGTCCTCTCCCCTCTGCCTGCTGACCACTGCTGTTGCAGGCCTGCAGCACCATGTTTGGCTTTCAATATCTTTTTGTAAATCTGCATCCAAGGGCAACACATCAAGCCAGTTGTTAAACATTTTTCAGTATACCGTAGTTCACCTGAAGTCTGAACTAAATCATCTATGTAAGGTAAGGAAGTTGGATTAAAGGAAACCAACCAGAAAGTGTTGAGCCCTGGAGCCTAGCAACAGAGAGAAGAGTTTTTACGGCCTGGCCTGAGGAAGAGTGATGGTACGAGAGAATGGTCTGATGGACAGGAGCCATAGCTTTTGAGAGAAGCTCCTGTAAAGAACAGGATAGCAACAGGGAAAGGGCATGGAGTAAACTCACCTCTTCCCTCTCCGCCTCTGATTCCATGCCTGTGGCTGAAGCTGTAGCCAGTAGACTGAACCAAGAGGCCCGGGCCCTACAGCCCATACTGTTAGGATTGGGTCCACTGAAGATAGAGTCTAGCCAACAGGCCATTTGGGACAGTCCTCTGTGGGAGGCTGAATAGAGAAGATGACTCAAGGTGCATGCTCAAGGGCTTTGAGGAATTTCAGTCAAGGGCCTGGATGGGTTTGAGCAAGCCTAGAATCAGGGTGACCCTTCAAGTGTCTTTCCAGTTTCTCTCAAGAAAAACGGAGCTGCCTTTATCACCCACAAATTTCAGTCAGTGAACACTGGCTACCCCTCAAGAAGACATGACTTTAAGTGAGGAGGTTTTCTTCAGACATGAAATTCCCAAAGAGTACTAACACCTCTATTCCTCTTCCAAGAGTTGGGGGGTTGAGTCTTCAATAATGGGTGGAGGATCAAAAATGTAAGCTGACTGGGATCTCAAAGTTCAACAAAAAAGAGAAGATAATAGACCTCAGAGTGGTGGAGTCGTGGGGCATACTCGTGTGCCACACTTCAAAGCTCAGTCTGTGAGTCAGCCTCTCAGAGAGTCAGTGTCTGAGACTGACAATGCACATGCCCCCATAATGCCTGTGCATACCATCATGGTCCTCAGTGTCATTGGACCAATTTGTTGACTAGCCTAACATCAAGTGGGCTCTGGTACAGGCATCACGACTTCTCCAATCTCCCTGCTGGCCAGGAATTGATAAAGAGCCTTTCTTTACTAATTACAGTGTTCTTCAAAATGAAAGGAAAAGTGCTGGGCATCAGGATCCATGTCTGTCATCCAAGGACTGAGGAAGCGAGAGTAGGAAAATCACAAGTTCAAGGAACGGAGGAGAAATAGGGAAAAAAATATGAAAGGAAGAAGAAAGGTAAAGACGAAGGGAGGGAGTACAAGGAAGGAGGGAGGAGAAAGAGGAAGGGAAACAGAAAAAAAATATCCAGAGAGAAGAACCTCAAGTGCTACAAACAAACAAACAAATAAGTACTGACCTTGGGTCAACACTCCAGGATTACCCTCTAAATCTTTGTTGCGATGGCTCTGGAAATCTTCCCCTTAGCTAGCAAGCTTAGTGTACATGTACCATCACCAACTACCTTCTCAAGGCATGTGACAGGAGACACGGAGTGAATGAGGATTGAGCATCTTAGCCCGAGTCCTCCTTCTTGCTTACCTTCTTTAGGTGTACAGATTTTAGTATGTTTATCCTATATTATATGCTAATATCTACTTACAAGTGAGTATATAGCATGTGTGTCTTTCTGCTTGTGGGATACCTCACTCAGGATGATCTTTTCTAGTTCCCACCATTTGCCTGTAAATTTCATGATTACCTTGTTTTAAATTGCTGAGTAATGTTCCATTGTGAACATGTACCCCATGGGCAGAGTGCAGGGAATCCTAGGAAAGAAGGGGGAGATAGAAAGACCAGGAGGGGACAGGAGCTCCACAAGGAGAGCAACAGAACCAAAAAATCTGGGCACAGGGGTCTTTTCTGAGACTGATACTCCAATCGAGGACAATTCATGGAGATAACCTAGAACCCCTGCACAAATGTAGCCCATGGCAGCTCAGTGCCCAAGTGGGTTCCCTAGTAATGGGAACAGGGGCTGTCTCTGACATGAACTCAGTGGCTGGCTCTTTGATCATCTCTCCCTAAGGGGGGCGCAGAGGAAGACAATGTAACCAGTCCTGCTGTGACCTGATAGGCTAGGGTCAGAGGGAAGGGGCAGAGGACCTCCCCTATCAGTGGACTGCGGGAGGGGCATGGGAGGAGAAGAGAAAGGGAGGGTTGGATTGGGAGGGGAGGAGGGAGGAGGCTACAGCTGGGATACAAAGTAAGTAAACTAATTAATAAAGCAATTTATTATTTATAAAGAAGAGGGCATGGGTACCTGATGGGTATTTCCTTCCTACTGCTGTGTAACAAATTTCCCCCACTGTGACTTCAACCATTGTTATCTATCACATTTATTGTGTAGCAGGAATTTAGAGGCAGCTGGCTGGGTGGATTTTGTCTTAGCGTCTCATGAGTTTAGAATTACAAGTCCTGCCAGGGCTGCAATCACACCTAGCTTGTCTGAGCTTCAGGATCGGTAGTCAGCATGGCTCACTCTGGCTAGCGTGTCAGAGCTGGTATGAACGGAAGCCTCCTTCCTTCCCACATGAGCCTCTTCTCGGCCTGTTTGAGTTTCCTGCCAACTTGGTGACTGTTTTTCCCCAGAGCACAAGCAACCTAAGAACCTTCAATGCTTTGCATGGTCTAGTATTGAGGAAATTCCTTGGCAGGAGAGACAAGCAATGTCTAAGCCCCCTTATAAAGCCTCCAAGACAAACCAAAGCATGACTCCATCGTAGTTCCCCCTGAAGAACCGATAAGTTTATAGGGTGTACTTACAGATCAATGATAAGGGGCTATTTACAGGGACATGGGTGACCTGAAACAGCAACACTGTGAGATAGTCACCCAGCATAGATGATGGCTTCCTCAAAGCCACACAAACAGACTCATCCCCTTTTGGAAAACCTTACACTATCTTCATACCCTAGCACCCACTAAGACCACAAGTCTAAATACATTTGGGAAAGAGCTATACAAATGGCCAGGAGCTACAGGAGGTAGCAGCCAAAAACTCATTGAGAATCTAGTATCTCCGAGAGAACACCAACAGTCACTAGGCCCTCCTTGTGGTTTCTCTTCAGAAGATACAGATAACCAGATGAAGTAGCACCTAATCTGCTCAGAGGGCAGTGCTTTGAACACTTCACCCATTCCTTTAGCTCTTACATCCTTTCCACCTCCCCCTCTGTAATGTTCCCTGAGCCTTAGAGGAGATAGAATGGCTTCTGACATTCCCCCCATTTCCAGCAGGTTCCTGAGGAACTTCAAACACAAATCACAAGTGAAAACGGGGACACACCAGCTGACACAGCCTGCATGCCATTTCCCTAGCATAACATATGGGGCAACAGAGCAGGACTTCGGGGCAAAATTCTCCCCAGAAGCCATAACAGACCCTCCACACACTATGAGGCTGGCCTTCAGAGGGGAATACTCCCAGCTCCGTCCCAGTTCCGAGGTTCCTGCCTGCTAGCAACCAGGCATCATCACGGCCTCCCTCCTCCTCCATTCTTTATAATCCCTTGACCTCAGGTTTCGCCACATTGTTACCCAACCCTTCCTTGGATTCTGTATTTTTGTACCGGAGGAAGTGATCTTTTGAGTTCTCTTTACCCTTCAGCTCCCGGGCTACGAGAGGGGGCAAGCCAACGTCTCTTCTCATCTGTCATTCTTTACACTTGCCCTTCCAAGTCAGGGGCTAACACAGAGGATGAGAGCCGAAAGACCCTTTCCTAGCACAAGCTAACTCCTTCTGTGCACGGTCTCACCCTCTGCTGCACGCCCCATTGCCCAGACCTGAGACATTAGAGCTCTTCTGAAGCCAAGAGGCAAACCCCCGTACCCCATGGGAACAGACAGCCATATCAGGATTCCCCATGCAGACACTTCTCTCCAACTGCCCAACTTCCACAGCTCTGGTCTCATCAGCCAGAGGAGAAACTATGCCACTACTCACCCCAAAGTCATCTTTGCTTTTGTTATAGCCTATTATGTCTAGTGTTGCAAGAGTCCCTTCCTTGGAGAGAGATAGAAACATCTACTCACTCTTTCTAAGGTGCCAGTGACAAACCAAAGCATGAGTCCACCAAAGGTCACCCTCGGAGGCAATGAGTACATTTAGCATGTTTATAAAGCACTGGTGTGGGATTATTTTCAGGAGTGTGGACTATAATCCTAACTCTCTAGGGGCTGAGGCAGAAGGATTGCAAACTCAAGTCCAACCAGAGCTACACCATAAGGTCCTGTTTCAAAAGAAAGGGAAAAGAATAAAGGTCACAGAAGCAACAGACTAGACAAAGGGCGTGGTTTGGAGATGAAACATTCGTTCCCCGCACCTTCTGGCCTTCACGACTTAGAGCAGATTAATTCACGCCGCTAGACGGCTATTTTCCCATTAGGGAAGTAGGGACAACAATGTCTTCCTCACGGGAGACCAGCAACATCTGTGAGGTTTGTTAATTACATTTTTATTTTTTACATATTAATTACAGTTTATTCATTTTGTATCCCAGCTGCAGCCCCCTCCTCCATTCCCTCCTCACCCCCCCCTCCCTCCCTCATCTCACATCTGTGAGTTTTAAGGCTGGGTGGGCCATCAGAAACAGTGAACTGAACTCTCAGTACTCAACAGCTACTGCTGTTTATTTGGTAACTGAACAGTCAGTGGATCCTGATGTGACGTGAGGGAGGGGGTGCGAATTAAATTAGCACCCACTGTTGCTGCATTGTGTGGGACCCCATCTGCCCTCTGCTTTGGGGACTACTGGGTCCCTGGGGGCACTTTTCACACATCCAGCTGCTGTCAGACAGAGAGTGCGATAAATGAGATAACCCATGTGCAAATAGCTAGCTAGTAACAGTTACATGTAGAGCGCTATGCTAAACAGCAGGTGACTGTCACAGCTATCTAGGAAATAAATGTCTACTAAGGAAGACAGGAGTAAAAATAGCAGGCCCCCCTTTTTAAAGAGAGAGAGAGAGAGAACTTCATGCAGTAATGAGAACGGCTGTTGAGAAGCGAGTGAGACATTTGTGCCACTTAAAAACGTGTCGGGGCCCATCCAACTGTTCCTTACCTTACAAATATTGTCCACTTACTCAGCAATTGCTGGGTGAAAGTCCCAAGCAGCAGGCGCTCGCCCAGAGCGTTGGAGGGGTTTTAGTTTGGCTCCTTCCAAATGTGCTATTCATGATTCTTACAAAACCCTCCCAAGAATATTAAGCTATACAAATTGCAAGGTTGCCCTAGCTTAATCTCACCATTAGGGAAATACCCATTGAGAAAGCCAGGAAAGGATGCTCACATTTAGAGACATCTTTCTCGATCTCTACTTTCTCCTCTATTTAGGAGAAAGACTGATCTTAAACCTCAGTCATACTTAATGAAGACTGTTGTGATTCCTACCTAGCATCAACCAGACGCTGGCAGAATATCGGTGACCCAGGGAGAATGTTTTGAAGGACATCTGAGAAGGCTCAGAGAAGTGAGATTTTTTGCCTGGGTGGCATGCCATCAGAGAGTGAGACAGCTAAATCAATCTTTCTTACAATGAGGGAGAAACAAAATGATCCTAAATCCATGGTTGGCCACGAGGCAGTAGTCATTTGCATTAGCCAAAGCTGTTTTTCCCCCAGTGGAAACATTGCTTTTATCTGTTCTCCACCACTACACTGATGGGGTCATGATGCAGCTGCTCTCTCAGCTCACAAATGGTCTTGTGTGATGTCAGTATAAAAAATTATTGGTGGTCAGAAAACAACAGCTAGAGTAGGTAGTCATGGGTACCAAACCAACTCCTGGCAATCAGGATCAAGGTTTCCCACCCCTAAAACATATGCAAAGAAGGAATAAAGGAAGGACAAGAAGTGTATTAAAACCTACTGATCCCCAGGTCTTTACCTTACTCATTTTTGTTAGTAACTGAGGAAACACGGGTGGCAAAGGACTAACTGATTTTCCAGGGTCACATGGAAGCTGGTAACGGAGTACAACCTCTCTAGTGTTTTGTTGTTTTTTTTTTTCCTCTGAAAACCAAAGAAATGAGTTTGGTGAACAGGCCACGTAAGCCTTTAAGTCTGCAGTTCCTTTAGCATCGTGGGTGAGCTCCGCACTGGCTCAGTGCTCAGGATCGCTCTGCCACCAGGCCTGCTTCAACCGCTGTGCACAAAGCTCCAGTTGTTGATGTAAGGACCACACGCCATCACCGACAATGCTCTCTTTGCAATATTTTCTTCCAAAGTTGTCATTCCTCGGCTGTAAAGAGGAGCAAATGCATAAATAAGCTAACCACCATTGAATCTTTAGGACAAAAACCCATTCCAACTTGGGAGCATAAGATGCCAGTTCGAAATGGTGCTTTCCACAGTGAATTCCTGGGGAAGGCGACCTTTATAGGAATTCCCCAACACACAGCAAAAATCGGGAGCCTGGAAACAGCACACGAGGAAGTCACACAGGGTTAAAGCTTCGTCACAGATATTCTACAAAGTGAACGGCAGCAAGCGCTTGAAAGTGTACTAAACATAGACAGCCTTATCTTCTTGGGTATGGGAAGGAGATAATCCCATATTTTGACATATCCACACTGAAAATCCTAGAGCCCATTTCATAGTTATAATGTCGAGGTGGAAACACACCACTCCTTGTCTTAGGTTCTCAGTGCTTAGTAATAAACATTGGGACACTTCACCATTGCTATATGAGTAAATTAGTAAATTCCGTATCCTGGAGTAGAGGCTTGACAAGATCCGTCTTCTATAACAAATGGATGGCACAGTCTTTAACTTACCATGTGACCATTCCCTCTATTGAAGGAATGCATATGTTGATGACATTCTTTGAACTTAAAGAAAAGTGGTCTTAGGGCTGGGCCAGTGGCGCAGCGGATAAGGCGCCTGACTATGGGTCAGAAGGAAAGTGGTCTTCCAAAGAAAGCTAGAAAATACTAGTGTTTAATAGCTTTCACTTCAGTATGTTTAGTTTTCTACATTGAACGAGTATTTTACATTCGGTAAGCCACAGTCTAGATTCCTCTCATAACATCAAATAATGTACCTAAAAGTCAAGCAACACTTTACTCAAAAAAGCCTATCACCTCTCAGGCTTTTGGTTAAGAATCAGAGTGTTTAAAAGAATATTATAAGTTGGGTAAGACTTTGAAGCAACTGCAACACCCTCTCTGAGTTTTGGTGAGCACTGCTTGCCTGTGAGCCACAGACTGGCATCATTCTGACAGTTGCCTCTTCTGCCCTGGATGGTAACAGTGTCTCCTCACAGGAGCCTAGCACACCCAATTTTAAAAGCGGGGAGTAGTGGAGAACATGAGAGAGACATGATAAAGCATTAAATTAAACGAAATAGATAAATGATCAGAGAGCTGAGCTGAAGGCTTAGCAGCCATGTTTAGTGAACTAATCCCAAGTGTTTATTTCGCATTCTTTGGGCCTTTAAAGATGACAGGCTGTGATCAATTGCTTCCCGTGGAGGCTGGCTGCTTTCCTGTCCTACTGTTTAATTTCTGTTTGATGTTCTTTGCTCTGTGTCAATGTATAAAGTATTGTTGAGATATATGGTGGTGATTAAAAATAATTTATCCATCTGCTTATGATAAAAGACCAAATTAAATGTAATGACAAAATATCTAACAAGCTGACTGTCTTCTAAGAAGGAGGCTGGACCATGATAATTTTGTCAGGGGATGACTTGTTCTACTTAGTAGTAATTCAAAATTTCCCCCAAATAATGGGAATTTTCATCAGTGATGTTACTGACTAGCTAAAATGAAAGAAAATACAGAAATCAATTTAATTTTATTAAAAACAATAACCAAAAACAACATTGATAGCTGGCTCAAGGATTAGGGTTAGAAAGTGTTTTTTCAATCAATGGTGTTAGATTAATCTGGTATAAAAATAAGAGATTACTGAAAAATATTGAGTGCCCTACATTGTAAAAAACAAAAACAAAAAAACAACAACAAAAAAACCAAAGATGAATGAATGGATAGATCAATGGATGAGACCAGCTTTGCAGTGATCACTGAATAGCTCACTATTTTCTAATAAAAAGCATATATAAGTATCACCTTAACTTACTATATTAATTTTATTCTTAAATTAATTTTGTGTGAGAAAATCAAGGGAAACTAAAAATCAAAAGTTTGATTCAAAAGTATTTGGTTAGGGGAGGGGCATAGGGGCAGAAGAGGGAGGGAGGGTTAGATTGAGAGGAGATAAGGGAGGGGGCCACATCTGGGATACAAACTGAATAAATTGTAATAAATGATAATAAAAATGTTAAAATAAAATTATTTGGTATAAAATATTTATATACTGCCTAGTACAGAATGAATAATTTAAAAATGTTTACTGATGTTTATAAATCTGCCTTGTCTTAGAAACTGCTTTCTGCTAATAATTGAGCTAAGGAGCCTGTCTCCTAAAACATAGAGAAACATGCTTCCTTTCAAGATAAATATAAAAACATGACAAAGTGTGTAGAACCAAGTCACCTTATTAGATCTCGGGCCAAAGGCTAATGCACAGCAACCTGGATCACATGAGCACAGTGGAAGAGTCAACAACTGTTAAATCAGAGACTGATTAGTTAGGAAAGGCTATTGCCCAGGAAATCACAGTCCATTCTGGAGGAAGGTCTAGCTATTGGAGCTGACATGATTCCAGTCCCTGTGGTTAGTCACTCTTGGGGTGGAAGTGAGGGAGCACGAAGCCGAGCTATAGATTGTTCTATATGCCTGTTCACAGTGCCTGTGCTGTGTGCTGAAGGCAGAGCTTGGACAGCTATTGCTAATAGTTTTATTTATTTATTTATTTATTTATTTATTTATTCTGATCTAGCTCCACTTGTTCTGATCTCTGTTCCCCACACAAGTTTCTGAAGCATGTAAGAGTGGTTTAATACAGGGAGCAGAGCTGGATGACAGGTAATCATCCCATGACAGCTGTTTCATTGTTTGGTTGGTTGGTTTTCCAAGACAGGGTTTCTCTGGGTGGCTCAGGCTGTCCAGGCTGGCCTCAAACTCAGAGATCTATCTGCTTCTGCCTCCTGAGTGCTAGAATTAAAGATGTGTACCACGGTTCCCAACTGCAGCTGTGTTTCTTATTGTAGATTAGTAAATTATCATTCATATCTTCACAAAGTTTCAGTAATGAAGAACTTTTTGAACCTTATTATCTCTGAGCAGACATTTAAGAGTTGGGCTTAATGATCCTCTGATCCTCCTTCTGCTTCTCTTATCTACTGTTTACAAAAGTACATGGCCCAGAAATAACCTTGATATTTTTCTGCTGCCAATACGCAGTGGTGCTGAGAATAACAACCAGCTTTCCCGTATCTCTAACATTTATACTGCACTCACACAAGGAAGTTTCCCAAGGCTCCATTCAAGAAGCATCTAAGACATTTCCATCAACAAGATGCCTGTTGCTACAAAGTCACCATAATGGTTATAGAAAAACGGGGAGGGGGGAGGCCTAGCCAACAGTCTCATGCTAAGAGTTGAGGCAATGCTAAGAGTTGAGGCAATGCTAGATCAATGCTATTCAATGCTAGATTAGAAGAAGATGAAGACACTCCTGGAGACTTGGGCATATGATAAAGGCAGCAATTATTCTGCAAACCAGTAGCCATGGAGCAATAACTCTGCCCCAGAATAACCAGAATGCTCTGTGCCCTTCATGGAAAACTAATAATTTTGTTTGTTTGCTTTTATGAATGGAATTGATGAGAACAGTACTTGATTGTCCCCAGTAGCCTTTTGGTCCAAACGATAATTGCTTAATTCCACTGTGAATTCAGTACGATTCAAAGACTCTTTCCAGAGGGCAGCATAACTCACCGCTCTGTTCTTCAGCCACAGTCTATGCATCTCATTAAAACATAAGTTCTCTGGGGCTGGACTGTAACGTAAGTTGTTAACTTCCAATATGCAACTCAAAGGGACAGGAAGGATAGTGAGTTACCAAGCAGAAAGCTGAAAAGCAACAAGAACAGACTTCCAGCCGGGTGAGGACCAGAGGGGTAAAGAGTTGCCTTTCCAGGGAGAAGAGTGCTTTCTAAAACCTTGGATCCTCAGGCTCATCATCACAGCGCTGTGAAAGGGAGAACACACTCTGCCCCGTTTTCCAAAGCTTGTAATAAAACTAGAGGTGTAATTCTTCTTCTGATCAAGGCTACAGCGTAACAATTTCATATGTAAAGATGCAGATATAAACATATATATAAACATATGTGTATATCCTTCTTAGCTATATCAAAGTATTTTGTTTCTGACTGTACATGTTTTGGAGGATTTTGAGTTTGTAGTAATTACTGTTCACCCTGAAAGCCTGGAGAAGTACAGCTAACAAGACCAAACGTGCTTTAGCTTAAACTGAGCCAGTGTTACCAAAGTCTTCAAAGATGAAAAACTGGTGCTTTGTCCCTTAGTTTCAAAGATCAGTAAGTGTTTCATGACTTTTAAATGTAAAAAGTAAATTTTAATTTTAAATTGTCAGCAACCATGAATAAACATAAGGAGGAGTTCTTTAACCAAAACAATTGTTTCAACAGAAACTCAAAACTAAGAAAATAGATCTTCCCCACCAGACTTTCAGCAAGATGCTGTTCCCTTCAGATACAACTAGTTCTCATGTCCTCCCCAGAAACAATTACTAACACAGGGGTTTTCAGAGATAACAAATCTTAGAGTGGAATTTTTTAATAATGGTGTGCTCTGTGTGTGCGATGGCATAAAATTAAAGTTTGGCTAATGTCCAGTGCAGAGAAACAATGGACGCACGCACATGTTCTACTTATGCTGTTTGTATTACCTCTCAAAAGCCAATATTCTACTTTAATCATAGACACTTTGTAAATGTAAGTCACTTGTATGTCTAAGGTAAGTTTGAACTCTTCAGTTTGGCAGAAAAATCAAGTCTGCCAAATATGCTTTACATGAAACCATGTCCAATCAAACAAGACATAATTAGCCAATCAAATAAAGATCTGAATGCACACACCAAGAACCTCAGGGTCATTTGGTAACTGGCTGTGATTTCTGTCCTCCAGTGACACTGCAAGTTTTCTGTGCTGTTCACATTTTACAGTGAGTGTGTGTGCCACTGCACAGTGAGAATTTGAACAGAAGTGATAAGGACTCATTCTTTTTTCCCTTAAAGAAGAAAGTTAAGAAAAATAATTAAACAAGCTGGCTTTGTTTTTTGTTTTTGTTTTTTTTTTTTGTTTTTTGTTTTTGTTTTTTTTTCTTATCTGGAGAACACAGAAGTGTTGTCAGATTTCTCTTCCAAAATTGGATGAAACAGTAGCAGGGAGATATGTGTGGCTTTTCAGATCAACAGGACACCTGAGCTTCAGGATTTCAACCATTTTCACAATGTATCTGTTGGGCTGGAGAGATGGCTCAGATGTTAAGGGCTATGATCACAACCAAAAAAGACCACTATGTATGTGTTGCTACATTGAGACAATTCAACTCACTGGCCGGCAGATGCCTAAACACAAGATATACAGAAGCCGAAGGTGGAAGAAAAAAGCATCAACAATTGACTTAGGCCCTCCTGGAGACCAAGCCATGAATTAGATATGAGGGTGAATGGGATTTATGCTGTTGAGGTCCTGACAACAAGAAATGGAAGATGGTGGTATTACCCACATTCTTTAGCATTTCCTGAATGATGAAAATGTTACATTCCCTGTTACAAAGGTGATTTTTTTACACTTGTAGAAGAGATTTTAGCCAGTCACAACACAGACTTGTAATCCAAGCACCTACAGCATTGAGACAGGATTGATGAAAGCAAGCCTGCACTTGGCCTTGGCTAGAGTGAGATACTGCTGAGAAAGAGGAGGTGATTAAGAAGAGAGCTGAGAATCTGAGCCACAGAATCAAGGTAACAGACACTGTATTAATGCTGCTCCTTCTCTCATCACTCACGGAACCTGGCCTATGTCCAGCTGGAAAACACAGGGCGCTATAGTCCTGATACGCGGTGATTCCTAAAGTAGCATTGCCTTTCCTGGAGAGAGCATGCAGGATGGAAAATGGGGTCCCATGGCAAGCTTCCTGTCAGGGCTGGCTCTGCAGTCACATGACCTCAGGACTCTCACTCAGAAAACCTCACACTTAGCTTAATATTTTACTATCACAGTCATGATACTAGCAATGATTTTTGCTTTGAATTTATAGTTTGTAAATGAAGAATGATGGGCAGTGGAGCCACTGTGGGAGGAAAGGAAGCCAGCAGCACACACATGCAGAAATCAGAACCTGTAGGCAGAGCAAGCCTGTCTCCTACAAAGGCTGGACAGGCCATATGTGGTCACTAGCGTTGGGAGAAGTCCAGAGTGGGGCAGAATTCCAGAATGCCAAGCTGGGACCCAGGCCTGGATGGTTGCTGTCAACATGGCGGCCAGTAGCAGCAGCAACAGCAACAGGAGTGCTGAGTGGCCATAGACCCCAAATTGGAGTTGAGTCTTCTTCAAGAGCAGCACTGGAACCCAGAGTGGGAGGCCAAAACAGACAGAACAAATATGACTCCAGAATATGTGCAAATAATACCCTGTGAAATGTGAGACTACCAAAGGAAGGGGAAACCATCATTTCAATCTAAGGGCTGAAAAAATATCAATATGCAGAGATCGTGGCTGAACGGGCACCACAGAGGAGTGTGACAGCAAAGGCAGAGGGGAAGCTAGCAAATTTTGCCAAAGAAATCTCAAAAGAGAATGAAGTTAAAACATATGAGTGTTAGAGGAATCAAAGACACCTGCAAGGGTACCAGTGGGCACAAACCTCTTGAGAGGAGAATCAGAACTCCCAGGCAAAAGAGGCCACGGAGTCCTTAGCAAGATGCATTAAGTATCTCCATATCCAAACCCACTGGAATGGTTGTGGAATCCAAGAAGGCACACAACAGCGATGCAGATTGGAAGTGGGTGATCAGCTTCTGTAAAAGAATGGGATGATGTGCCCTGTTGAGCTTCTCATTAGTAACATCAGATAAAGACGAAAACAGCAGTGTTATTCTTCTCTCTCTTGAGGAGGATTTCAAAAGGCTAAAATTTGGCTTATATAAGTAAGGATGATAAATTCAAAGAGTATAATACTGCACAATACTTTTTAATTTACTCTTGTAGGAAAATTTAGTCAGTGTTTTGTCACTTTTCATGGTTGTTACCAAAAGCCTGACAGAAACAGTTCAAAGGAGGAAGGAGTTATTCTAACTAATGATTTTTGATGGTTCAGTGTGTGGTCACAGGACACTTACATACTTGGACGGCACATCACAGTGGCAGAAACATGTGACAGAAATGAGTCCTTCACTTCATGGCTAACTAGGAAACAAAGAGCTAGGTGAAAGGGGGCCAGAAATTGATGTGCCCTGAAGGACACACCCCCTCTCCCAGGGACCTACTTCCAGCCATATCCACCTCCTGCAGTTTCCATTGCTTCCAAAATAGCCCCACCAGCTGAAGACCAAGTGCTCAAAGCATCCGCCTGTAGCAGATCATTCAGAATCAAATCACCATGGTGAATTTCTGTGTGTGTCAAGGAAGACCTGCCATAAGTGCCTCAAGGAAAGGCTTTGTTTTGACCCACGGACTTTAGGGATTTCTGTGGGGTTTTTTGGTTTGGTTTGGTTTGGTTTGGTTTGGTTTGGTTTGGTTTGGTTTGGTTGTTTGTTTTTTGGCTCTGTTGTTTCTGACCCTATGGTGAGGAAGAGCATCATGGTGGCAAAGACTACTCAACTCATAGTAGACAGGAAGGAAAGCGAAGAAGTGAAGAGCAAGGGAAAGATAGGGAAGAAGGGAAGGAGGCAGGAAGGGAGGGAGGAAGAGAGAGAGATGAAGAGAGGGAGAAGGAGAGGGAGAGTGAAAGGGAAGGGGAAGGGAGAGGGAGAAAGGGAGGGGGAGGGAAAAGGGAAAGGGAGGGGGAGAGAGAGATGAAGAGAGGGAGAAGGAGAGGGTGGAGAGGGAGAGTGAAAAGAAGGAGGAGGGAGAAGGTAAAGGGAGGGGAGGGAGAAGGGAAAGGGAGGGGAGAGAGGTAGACACAGCCCTCAAGAATATAGCCAGGGGACTTACCTCTTCCTGGTAGGCCCCACCCCTTAGTTTTCCGACCCTCCCAGCTTAGCCCCACCAGCTGAGGACCAAGAGCTCAGTATGTGAGCCACTTTGAGGGACATTTCACATGCAAATCATTACATATAATGTTTAATAATGTGAACCATGATATCTGCTTGCAAATAATAAAAATTAGCACACTGTAACAATTGTTTTCTAATTATAAAACAAGTGTGTGTGTGTGTGTGTGTATCTGTGTGTCTGTGTGTATCTGTGTGTCTGTGTGATATAACCTATAGTGGCATGAACAGTATGTATAAGTTAGCTAGGCAGCTGAGGGTAAAAAAGATACCTCCATCCAGCAGAGCTTCAATGCCAAGGCACTGAGACTCAACTCTCCTGGTGTCCTGCTCAGGAGGACCTCCAGGGGACCCCTCCCCAGTGCAACAGTTCTGGCTCCTTTCTTTCTCTCTTAAGGTCCAAAATAATTCCTACTAAAGTCACCTTCTATGATCCATGGACTTCATTCCTTGAATTCACAAGACAAAAACCTGGAAGCCGCTTGGTGGCCACTGAGCTTCTAGGTCCCTAGCCTCTTGAGATAAGCATAAGGTCTAAAAAAGGCTCCAGCACCCTCAAGGATACCTAGCAGAATGTAGGGTGATGGAGCCCTAGCAGTATGATAGATAACTTCTAGAGAAACAATGTGTAAAATATAAAATAATGCTAACAGTTCAGTAATATTGTAGGTGGCTTTATCATCTCTTTTCAGCTTTAGATTTTTCTAAAACTCTGCAAGAAATGTAAGCTACCTTTTAGATTAAAAAAGTATATTTAAAGCATAGAACAAACCATCAAATATTGGCAAGAGGAGTTTCTGTTAGTCTTTCAAAGCAAAAATGTACTAAATAAATTTTAATTCTGAAATGACACAAACTGAAGAGACGTGTGTATGGACTGGCATCACGTGGAACATTGATCTTGTGTCCTATATTGCTTTTTATTGCTGTAATAAATGCCTGACCAAGACCAGCCGATGGGAGGGAAGGATTTATTACTGAACAAATTACAGTCCATTATCACTGGAAATCAAGGCAGGAATCTGGAAGCAGGAACGGAAGCAGACACAATACAAGAACAATGCTCACCGACCTCCGCAGCCAGCTTTTTTGCTTACCAGTCCTCAGCCAGGCCCACCTGCCCCACAGTGGGCTGGATCCTCAGTTACCAATCAATAAAATGCCCCTCAGACTCACCAGCAGGCCAGTCTCATGCACACACCTCCTCAACCGGCTTTCTCCACATTTTGTCTAGGTTTGTGTCAAGCTGACAAAAACTAATCAGACCACCCTGGAAATGCTTATTGTTTTTTTTTTTTAAGTTTTTACATTGATATTATCTGTAACATAGCCATAATATTATAGTAACAGTAACTACTCACTAAGGGAAAATTCCTTCTGATAATTTCTGGCCTGAGGAAGGACCTAACATTTCATTTGGATAAGGTCAGTGACCTGGGTAAGGGACCACTGCTAGGAAGACAGGTTCACCTTAACGTATGCTTTTTCCTTCCCAGAATTCCTTCCTCCAGTACAGTCTGTAAAAGCCTAGAAGTCATGAAGTTTGGCTGAGCAATTTTCTTTCTTTCTTTCTTTCTTTCTTTCTTTCTTTCTTTCTTTCTTTCTTTCTTTCTTTCCTTTCATCCCATCTGTTTGTCTGTTTATCTTTTTGTTGTTGGTTTGGTTTGGTTTTGGTATGAGGGGGTTGTTTTGTTCTTATTTTTTTTGTTTTCTTATGTTACTTTTGGATGCTGGCCAGGATCTTCATATGTTATTTCTGGTACTTTGGGTTTTCTTGCTCTTTCTCAAAACTCCTCGTCCCCATCAAGTGGTCCCTTATCTACCATGTGTCCCTCCTTGCCAGGAACTCCAATAGTGTAGTTTTTATTTTTTCTTTCTCTCCTCTGCGAAGTTGCTAAGACTTACAGCTTGCATGTTTGTTTGTTTGCTTTTCTTTGAAACTCAGTAAAATTGTTCTTGAGCTTCTGTTTGAATCCATTATTTAGTAATTTTGTTAATGAGACCCAGATTCCCCAAGAGAAGACCCCATTTCCCAGGTATCAGTACAATTCCTTATCCATGAGTAAAAACAAGTTCTCCTTGTGTGTATTACTGGGGCAGTAGGCAGATACCAGAACCACAGCAGGCACAGCAGTAGACATGGCCACCCTGGCCTCTCCAATAGCTGCTGGGCACAGAACCAGCCCTCTGCAACAATGCTTAGTATTTCTTTCTAGAGAAATTAAGCACTTTAAGATGAATGTCACATATATTTTTCTTAATTTCAATAGAAGAGTAACTTCTGAAATAACTAAGAAAATGAATCATAGAGTTTCCTGCCATAGAAGTATTTGTTTTTCTCCACAGAACAGAGGAGAAAAGTCAAACACTGGATAACCAAACAAGATGAAACAAGGTGTAAATGCCAAAAGGAGAAGCCGAGGGCAAAAGAGGGCAAGCCCCATAAAAGAAAAGGAATGAGAATCAAACAGAAATGTGGTGTGATCAACAGCTATCAAGCTGGAAAGGAAATCCCAGAGGGGCTTATGCAAAAAAAGATGCAACCTACAGGACAGAATTCCAGGGCTTTGATAAGGCAGTTTTCCCAGTGGCTTCCTCCTGGCTTAGTCATTTTCTGACAGGGAGGTGTCCTCCTTGTCTGTGGGAATGCAGCAGGCCCTGGAGCAAGTTTCTCTTTGAGCTGATTTGACTCCCAGGGAGTCCCCCAGCTTTGCCCATGTTACTAAGTGAGAATTCTCAGTCAACTCTATGTCTGAGTTTAGTTTCCCCATAACTAACTCGTATGGTTTGTTAGTGAACACTCATATACTAAAGCACTTGGTTTGCTCAATGTCTTAGTGTCTGTATTTTTAAAGGGAGCAAGTCACTTTTTAAATCCAAAGGACTCATAAACTAAAATCACAGTGTGGATGGAAGGTTTCTGGGTATCCATCTTTGTGGATTCTGAACAAAGGCTATAGGGCCTTGGAAGTCATCTGACCTCACTGAAAAACCCTGGGTCACATGCTGAAAACCCTAGTTCTGCTCCTCACTGTGTCCTGGAACAAACATGCAAACTATTCCTCATCTGCCCAAGTCCCAACAATCACATTTGTTTAAAAAAAGAGGTGAATAGCATTCATGCTTGTAGTGACACTACTCTAAAACAGGAACTACAGTGTCAGCAACCGAACGGGAATACTGACACACAGGTAGCAGTTTGTCGAGGGTGACAGCCGCCATTATCCGCAGATCCCACATGTGAAAACAGATGTCCACTTACGTGCTTGTTACATGTGTTACTAACCCTACAATCAAAGCAGCATCTGAGCCAGGCATGATGACCCTGGGAAGACGGAGCAGGCAGATCTCAGGGAGTCTGAGTACAGCTTGGTCTACACAGTGTGAGCTTCAGGCCATCCAGGGCTACACAGTGAGACCCTATCCAGGCAAAAAGCCACACAAACAGAATGCAGCCTTTGTATGACTGCATGGCTGTTCGCAGAGCAGCAAGATATTTGAATCAGTTGATCTGCAGGTTGCTAGCGGAGGTAAAAGAGTCACGGGGCACAGTCTAGGGTCTTGATCGCTTTCCCAAAATGATACTTTGTAGCACTCTAGGTAGGTTGACTGGGATCCTTTCAAAAGGGGGGGGGGGGAATCTGGACCACGGCAGGGAGCCGCAGAGAAATCTCAACCACTGCAAAAGGCAGAGACAGAATAAGCAGCTGAAAGGTAAGGGAGGGGGGGGGGAGTTGTTAGGGAAGCCAAAATGCAGTCTCTTCTCAAGAGACCTCTGAGGAGCTCCCCTGATTTGGGGTTGGTCAGCTTGAAGGAAGATGGGATGGTTGATTGGCCCACAGCTGTTGAGTGCAGGATCCTGTTGTGCCTGCCCATCAGCAGGGGTCCTGCTGGTGGGAGAAAAAAGCCTGTATTTGAAGCCACCAGGCTCTGGTTTCAAGTCAGGAGCTTGAGGAAGAAGCCTCCCTTCACTATCTAGCCACGGCCCCTCAACTCTCTAACAGTGAGTCCGCCCAGTCTCTCAAGCATGCGCTCTAACTTCCTGTTGTCGGGCTTCATGCCAAAAACAACTAATGAGGGGCTCGGTCTGTGCATTTTTTATTCTTTTGGTTGTTGACTCTCTTATGCTAAGATGGCACCCAAACATTGTGCTGGAGTCAGTGTTTCCAGCTGTACGAACACAGGTAGGCCTTCCAAAAAAAAAAAAAAAATTATCTTCATTCTGGTGTAAGTTATAGTGCTGTTAGCCAAGAGTTCAGTATAAGCAGATCAACAATATATATCAAATAAAAGAACAGGCACCTCAAACAAGACTGTACTATTAATTGGTTGATAAAAATACTCTGACAAAAGCTTACAAAAAACTAATTCTGTACTTCTAATAGTTTAATATTTCTCACTTCAGCGATTAACAAGATTTTTATAGATTATAACATTTGTGGCCCTTGCTTTTCACAGAGAGTATCAGAATCCAGAATGGGGAAGATTTTTAATTTACTGACCAAAGCCACTCTTAAAAAATAAAAAAAATAAAAAAAAAACTATTTTTGTTATTAGTAACTCAGTTATTTTCAGGGATGTGGCCTTCTTCCAAACAAAAGAGCTGGGTCTGAGGTGGTGTCTCTAAGGCCAAACTAGCTCAGACTGTAGTGACGTGCTCCCACTGAAGACAGTGAATAAAAATCCTACCCAGCTCAGAAGGAAGATGGGGGAACAGACCTGCCTTCAAACAAGCAGGGACACTCCAAACCCGTTGGAAACATGCAGGCCTCTTAACAGTTCTGCAGCGTCACATCTAGAGGACCATCCATCGGTCATCACTCCCTTCTGGGGCACTCAGCTTGGTCAAGGGTCATCTAGCAGAAGTTCAGGCCCGGGAAGACCAGGCCTTCTCCAATACTAAGCTGCCTGGCCCTCAACCTCATCTCCACCTGGTTTCTTCTCAGCAAGAGCTGTATTAATCATGTAAACCTTGAGACAACACAAAATTCCACCAAAAAAAAAAAAAATTATATCAGTCTCATATCCGAAAGGCCCATGCAGACTCCACATTAAATAAAAGCACACATACCGTGATGATCATGTTATACAGTGCCACTCTTTTTCCTCAGCATCTACAATGCTCATATTTATTTGATGCATTAGAAGAAGGTTATTTTCTAGATCGTTTCATTTTCCTTACATTAAAAACATGAAAAACATTTTAATGCCAAGACTTATCCTTAAAGTAGTGACTTGAAGGAATAAATTTCATAGCTAGGAATTTATTACCTACTCCCTTTTAGTGTGCTTGATCTGTGTCCCAAAAGACAGTCATTGAAACAAACAACAGCCACAACAAAAGTCAGGCTGTGGTATGAAATCCTTGTTTCATAGAAAGGAATTTTCAAACAGAATTTTTAGAATTCTATGGCTCCATCTGCTGGAAACCTCCAGTAGTGCTGTCTAGTTCCCTGCAGTATGGCAGCCAATCCACACCCCGAACAAAACAAGCAACAGAGGACAATCGCTTAACTGTACTTGCCAGGAGAGACCTGAACTACTTTCCTGGAATAAAATCAACCACATGTTTTTTTTTTTAAGCCTTTCTTTCTCGGAGGCTCCCCCAGTTGCCATACTTCCCCACTGACCTATTTCTTTTGCTTTCTTCCCCAAAAATAAAAAATTAAAAAAAAAAAAAAACCTTTGGAGAATTTCATATATGGATAATGTATCTGTGTCATTTCCACCCTTCCTGATCTTCAGTCCAGCTCCTTCTGTGTCTTCTTTAATCATTACACACATGCACACACACACACTCACACTTGTTTGGTCCATTTAATGTTTCTCGTATGTGTACTTGTTTAAGGATCTGGCCGGAGAGCTCTCCCATGCCAAAGTCTGGTTGACACTCTCCCTCGCATTAACAGCCACTAGTTGCCTGTGGCTCTTCAGCTTGGGATGGGACCCTGTGAGATAAAACCCCTATCTCTACTGGCATGTCCACTGCGGTTGTCTTTGTGCAGGTCTTGTTTAGACCTCCATACAGCACACATCCTGATCCCCTGGTTTGTACAATCTTTCTGCCCCCCCCCCCCCCGGAGGTTTCCTGAGCTTCAAATATGGAGACTGCGTGGTTGGGCACTGCATGATCAGGTGTTCCCTGCATTTGGACCAGATGGGATTTTCTGTAATGAAATGAGAGGTGAGGGGTGGGAGCTGGACTCATCTGTGCGTGTAAGGATAAGAATGTAGAATGCAGTTAGGATGTACTGATCTGAAAAAGTGTAGTAGTGAGTTCACGTCTAGAGTCCAAGACTTCGCCGTTGGTAGTTGGCTAGGTTTACACTGCCGAGCATGAATGCTGGCCTCAAGTCCACTTAGACACCCGTTGGTTGTCTCCAGGATGTCAGTGCCACTACTGCATCACTGGTGACAGCTTACCAGGTTGCTAAACTTTAAAGATGAATAAAACGATTGATTGCTTTTCTCCCTTGGAAGACTGCATAGCACCTTCAGATACTAGGAGAGCTAATCCTCAGGGGGAAAGGCACCAGGTCAACTCCAGCTCATTTCCTCCAAGTCCTGTGTCTCAAGTGTGTGGTGTGCTCAGCAGTAGAGTCCTACCAAGTTCTGACAGGCAACCAAGAGCAATGGCGATAGCCTGTATTGTTTTGGGGGTCTCCTCAACATCTCTGACCAGCAACTCAAAGAAAAGGTTCCTGTGTCTAGCACTAGGGGTTTTGTTGGATATTGTATGGTGCTTGTTATCACCTCATGCAGAATATCTTTGCACACGATAGATAGATAGATAGATAGATAGATAGATAGATAGATAGATAGACAGATAGATAGACAGATAGATGTATATATATATATATATATATACATGTATAGTGTTTGCATATATTGTGTTTATATATAGTGTTTCTATATTGTGGTTATATATACTGAGATATATATATCTCACTTATGCTTACATATATATATATATATATAGTGTTTAAATAAACAGAAAATAATGCTTCCCTGTTGCTTTTCCCTGAGTTGTTTATTCTTCCCTCCTCTCTTTATATATAGCCCCCTCTCCTTCCTCCCCAGCTAAATCCCCTCCTATTTTTCCATTTCCCGTTCTTAGCACCTATGTCTAGCTACCTCCCCCTGGAGCCCTAGCTCTTCTTTACTCTTATATCAACTATCTAACTACTCAGCAATCAGCCATAACCACTCAGTGATCCACAGTGTTAGTTTATGCTTATACTCACTATCCATTCTTGTTGATAACTGGGGAGCGGGAACTAGTTCCTCCTAGTTTACCACCAAATAAAACTGGGTTTCGTTTTGGACACTGGGCACGTTCAATAGATATTTTCAATAAGGACAATGAGACAAATGACTCTTCAACGCCAGTAGTTCCTTGCTTATCTTCTACTTGATGATAAGAGAGTAAACAAAGTTCTCGTTCTAATAGAGATTATGGTATAAATAACTGCAAACCTGAGACAATTATTTGTTATTGCAGCGGGCATCTTAAACAGATGATTAAAAATTATCCCTATGTGTCTCAATAAATATCCCCTGAGCCTTTGGGGCCACAAGGAGGACGAGGTATCATCACCCTGAGGGAGCAAGAATGGCTCAAAGTGCCTTATGGAGTAGAGATGACCAAGGGGTAAGGGGAAACCGGGAAGCAGAAAAATAGAAGCCTGCCCTCTGTGGCAGGTGGCAGGAGCTAGCCGTGGCTTAAGAAGGGAATTAGTTTGAGGTTAGTATTTTGATTATCACACACATCTGGAACTTTTAGATGTATTCGATCTTATTACTGAAAATGTGTGTGTGTGACTTTATGTGTATGTTACTTTGTGTGTGGTGTTTGTGTGTGCATGTGTCTTTATATGCATGTTACTCTCTGTGTATGTTACCTTGTATGTTTCTATCTGTCTGTCTCTCTGTGTGTCAGGTGTGTGGTGTCTGTTGTGTGTCTGTGGTGTGTGTGTGTGTGTGGTGTGTGTCTGTGGTGTCTGTTGTGTGTGTGTGTGTGTGTGGTGTGTGTCTGTGGTGTCTGTTGTGTGTGTGTGGTGTGTGTGTGTGTGTGGTGTGTGTGGTGTGTATAGGGTTTGTAGTGCCCAGCATAAGATGGTTTCAGGGAGTGTTTAGAGAACTGGTGAGGTCTTGTTTTGTTTCCATGCCAAGTCAAGCCTGAGGCTTGATGGGTACCTACACCTTTGTATAAAACTCGCGCACTATCATCTGCGCTCTGTCCCCAGGACCCACAGCTCAAGTTTTTGATAATAAAATTATATTATCCTGGACAGCTCTAAGTGATATGAGAAATTCTTTATCATAGAAAATGGTTATAAAGTTACTCAAGTTTAAAGATAATTTTTATCATTGTAGTGCAGAGAGAACACGCTGGTTTTTTTAACCTTGTTTTTTTCAACTTTTTTATTTTTTATTAATTACACTTTATTCACTTTGTATCCCCCCATAAGCCCCTCCCTCCTCCCCTCCCAATCCCATCCTCCCTCCCCTTTCTGCATGCATGCCCCTCCCCAAGTCCACTGATAGGGGAGGTCCTCCTCTCCTTCCTTCTGATCTTAGTCTATCAGATCACATCAGGAGTGGCTGCATTGTCATCTTCTGTGGCCTGGTAAGGCTGCTCCCCTCTCAGGGGGAGGTGATCAAAGAGCAGGCCAATCAGATTATGTCAGAGGCAGTCCCTCTTCCCATTACTATGTAACCCACTTGGACACTGAACTGCCATGGGCTACATCTGTGCAGGGGTTCTAGGTTATCTCCATGAATAGTCCTTGGTTAGAGTATGAGTCTCTGGGAAGTTCCCTGTGTTCAAATTTTCTGGTTCTGTTGCTCTCCTGGTGGAGTTCCTGTCCTCTCCAGCTCTTACTATTTCCCAATTCTTACATAAAATTCCATTCACTCTGCCCAACAGTTGGCCATCAGGCTCAGCATCTGCTTTGATAGTCTGCAGGGCAGAGGCTTTCCGAGGCCCTCTGTGGTAGGTTCCTAGTTTGTTTCCTGTTTTCTTCTTCTGGCTTTCAGAGGCCCTCTGTAGCAGGTTCCTAGGTTGTTTCCTGTTTTCTTCTTCTGATGTCCATCCTCTTTGCCTTTCAAGATGGGGATTGAGTGTTTTAGTTAGGGTCCTCTCTCTTGCTTAGTTTCTTTAGATGCACAGATTTTAGTGGGTTTGTCCTATGTTGTATGTCTATATGAATGAGTGTATACCGTGTGAACATGCTGTTTTTTTAAAAATTGAGTTGGGATTTACTCACTTAAAGTATAATCATCACTAATATTTAATTTAGATTTTTATAATTTTATAAGTAAAATTTTCTCATAGTTTTCCCTTTCCAAACTATCACTGAGTGTTTGATTAAAATGGTAATAGCTTCATTAAGTGAATATGTGAACATTCCTCTTATTTTATAATTGAAATTATTTAAACATTTTAGGAATCGATTTTTGTTGAAAGGCTAAAAACCTGCTAAAAATCAACAGAGTCTCTTGGCCTCTTGAGTGGCTTTTTCTTTAATACACTTGCATGAAAATTTATTCAGTTTTTCACTTTCATTGTGGTCAGTTTTGATTGGTATTTTGCTAAGATACCATGAATTTTCACAGGACAACTGCCATCCTTACCATGGTTTGGCTTTATTCTTGATTTATACATACATACATTCTTGATTTATACATACATACAGTGATTTATACATATACATACATATATCCATACATACATTCTTGATTTATACATAAGTACACCTTTTAGCCCTAGGCTATCTCTTTTCCTTTTACCTTATTCTTATTCTTGGAAAAATGGGTTGTTTTGTAAGTTCACATAGTAGAACTTACACAATGGAATACTACTCAGCAATTAAAAACAAGGAAATGATAAAATTTGCGGACAAATGGTGGGAACTAGAAAGATCATCCTGAGTGAGGTAACCCAGAAGCAGAAAGACACACATGATACATACTCACTTATAAGTGGATATTAGTCATATAATATAGGATAATCATACTAAAATCTGTACACCTAAAGAAGCTAAGCAAGAAGGAGGACTCGAGCTAAGATGGTCAGTCTTCATTCAGAAAGGCAAACGGGATGGACATCGGAAGAGGGAGAAAACAGGGAACAGGACAGGAGCCTACCACAGAGGGCCTCTGAAAGACTCTATCTAGCAGGGTATTAAAGCAGATACAGAGTGCAGGGAATCTTATGAAAGAAGGGGGAGATAGAAAGACCTGGAGGAGACAAGAGCTCCACAAGGAGAGCAACAGAACCAAAAACTCTGGGCATAGTGGTCTTTTGTGAGACTGATACTCCAAACAAGGACCATGCATGGAGATAAACTAATATCCCTGCACAGATGTTGCCCATGGCAGCTCAGTGTCCAAGTGGGTTCCATAGTAACGGGAACAGGGACTGTCTCTAACATGAACTCAGTGGCTGGCTCTTTGATCACCTCCACCTGACAGAGGAGCTGCCTTACCAGGCCACAGAGGAAGACAATGCAGCTAGGACAGATGAAACCTGATAAGTTAGGCTCAGATGGAAGGGGAGGAGGACCTCCCCTATCATTGGACTGGGGGAGGGGCATAGGAGAAGAAGAAGGAGGGAGGATGGGATTGGGAGGGGGCGGGGAGTGGTCTACAGCTGGGATACAAAGTGAATAAACTATAATTAATAAAAATAAAATAAATTTTAAAAAATCCTGTCCACTCTATGTTTATATTTGCTCTATTTAATATCAGATTTTATCTTTATTAACATGTTTCCTCCTCTTTATATTTGTTGTTTTATTTGTTCTTGGGTTGTGGTTTCCAAATAATTTCCCTCCATCCCTCCCAACAATCTGAATCTGCAAGCAGATTCTCTTCAGTATTCTTTCCTCTCTCAGTCATCAGATATAAACACAGACCCCTTCCACCATCCTGGCACATTTCTTGCAACGTTCAGAGGGTAGATTGCCATCTTTCTCCCTACCACAACCTCCTGGTCTCAACACGTCCTTACTCTCTGGGTGAGCCTTTCACTGTCCGGCAGCTCTGGTCACAGGATTTTCTAGCCTCCTGCAGTGTTTTTCTCTATTCCTGCCTCCTGGACCTCTTGTCACACAGTAAGGTATGCCATTACCAAAGCATGTGTTGCCTTCCAAACACAGTTTCCCTCGTCACCCAAGTTAAAGTTCACATTGACATTAGGACTACTCCTTTCAACATTCAGTTTCCTGATATCTGCAACTCTCCATGGCTGTCCAAGAAAAAAATCAAATTGCACACTCACCTCTGCCATCCCATGGCTTCTCTTATCACATGGGAAATGCCTATTAACGAAGTCCAATGTGCCTCTGACAGTGTCTCTCTCATAATCTTCAAAGCCACACTCCCTGCCCTCATAATGCCCAACCCCGCCTTACACTTTATTTCAGCAGATGAGTTCCATTTTCATTTCAATGAGAAGAATGACGAATCAGAAAACCAGCCTCAGCCCTGATGTGGCACTGGCTGGCTTCCTGTCATGGCAGATTCAGGCCAATCTAAAAGTAAAACTTTTCATAAACAACACCGCCATCTTTTCTTCATTGGCCCATGCTCTCCTCTGCATTGCCAAATTCTTAGCTAATTCCCCTCACTAATGTTGATGAAAGTTTTCATATTCCTTTCCAACCTCTCCGGATTTCCCTGTTCCTCTTTGTAGCAGGAGTCCTCAAAGTAATACTGTCATTGATTCATTCTTTTTTTTTAAGCCCTCATCCCTCACTTTTTTCTCCTTTCAAATCATGCCTTTATATGTCTGCTTAAATCACTCCTATTCAGTTAAGTATTATTTTATCCCTCGTAGGACCAATCCTCATCACCATTCATTATGGTTGATCATTCTTTCCGTAAAATAGTTATTCCTTTAGTTTCCAAGCCTATTGCATCTCTATCATTCATGAGCCATAATCCTTAGTATACAAAGAATATAAACTTATTTTTTCCTCTTTCAATAACCAAAGTTCGCCTTGATGTAAGTACTTGTTTTCTAATGAAAGAAAGCACATCAGTTGTCTGTGCACAGAACACGGTCACTTTACTGATCTTTGAATCCCTTTCTAATCCTCTTTATCTGCAGATGTTAGAGTGGTTCTGGGTTCCGGGTTCCTCGTTTCTTTATTCTCTATCTGCACCAGACCTTCTTAAATTCTTTTGTACCACAGGCTTGCTTGGTATCCCAGAGAGGCTTCTTCCCTTCTAAGAATGATTAAATAAAATTGTAAAATGCAATAAATACAATAAAATGCATAAAACTGTAAAAAAAAAATAACCAAAGCATATGAGTGGTAGCTGTCAAAAATATCTGTACAGCATGCATAAATTGGAATGCTACTTTAAGGTTTTAAATTAGAAGATCAAGAGTTCAGCTTATAGGTTCTGATTTAAAGGCTGTTCCACAGAAGGAAAAGAATGACTGGAACTGTGTATCTGTCCAAGAACCCATGCTTATGGAGCTCATAGGCCACAGGAGCAAATCTGCTACTATTATTTTTCTAAACAAACATAGTATCAAACTGCTCTCTAAATTGGTATCTCTGTCTATATCCATAGATCAGTGCATCTCTTAGGCCTCATCAGAGACAAGTCCTTGTGCAAATGGATAGCAGTCAATGAAGAAACAAATGGTCAAAGTGAAAAGAATAAATGTCTAAAGAGTTCTCGGGCATAAATGAGGCCTTTCCACCACTGCCCTCCCCGTGGGTGGAGAAGGGGTGGGAGAGACTAAAAAAGCAGAGGTTTTGTTTTGGTTTTTTATTGTGTGTTTTTTCAGGGCATGAGTGGAGGTGTTTGTTTCTTTGTTTGAGACAGTGTCTCATTCTGTAGCCCTACTGGCTTGGAGCTTGATATGTAGACCAGGCTGGCCTCCAACACACAGAAGTTGGCCTCTTCTGCCTCGTAAGTGCTGTGATTACAGGTGCATACCACCACGCTCTGTTATTTTAAATGAAATGTAAAGTATCATATTTAAGGTAAATAGGAACTATCTATAGTGGATACAGCTCACACAAGGCTGTGCGAGCTCAAGCCAGAGCAGAAAAGGAAAGTAGGTACAGAGTCTCACCCGTAACCCAGAAAGATTTTACAATCAATAGCTGCTAGGAGAGGGATCATCAGTTTATTTTTCTAATGGAACAACACTGGGCATATCAGCCATCTTCAGGACAGGCCCCAAGTCCTGAAGTAGCTGGCCAACACAAAACAGAATCCATGTTTTGGTTTGGTTTGGTTTGCATTATTTTTGATTTGTTTTGGTGGTATTTGTTGTTTTCTGATTTTGTTTGTTTTAATTTGGGGGTTTGGTTTGACTCGGGGGCTTACAAAAAAGAATATGAAGTTGCATGGGTAGGGATGAGGGAAAGTTTTAGGAGCAGCTGGGAAAGGTGAAAGAAACAAGGAGTTGCTTACACCTTCCCCAGGTGGGGAGTCGGTTTAGAGATGATCACAACAGTCTTCTCACCAACGCTATTCAACATCAAAGGAAAAGGCTGCTGCAAGCTGAAGGCTGTGATCTAGCCAGATAAAACCCAACTCTACACCCAGTCCTCCCTGGCCCCGGCCTCTTGAGAAAGCAGATAAGGAATGTTAGACAAGGAATGTTGCTCCCAAACCACAATTCAGCAAGAATTGTGCATGCCACAGACACTACTCAATATGTCATTTCCAGGATATGTTTTTAAGCTAAATAGGAAATTTAAAAATGAAAAATAAAGTATTGAACAAAAAATGGCTATATTTCCGGCTAGGTACAGCTAAAGGAAGACTTAGTGAATTAGAAAAATAGATCTTAGGAAGCCATCTTTAACATTATAGAAGATATAACATACAATAAGAAAATTTATACCCTAAAAGATGTATGTTTAGCTAAAAAATATATTCAAGAAGCAAGAAAATAAAAGAAATAACGAAGATTAAAAACAGAAATAGCTCTCCCTCTTCCAATGTCTATCCCATTTATCCTTCTGAAAAAGGATTGATCATCTTACCCAGGGTCCTCCTTCTTGCTTAGCTTCATTGGTTGTACAAATTTCAGTGTGTTTATCCTAAATTATATGTCTAATATCCACTTATAAGTGAATATATACCATATGTGTCTTTCTGCTTCTGGGATACCTCATTCAAATTGATCTTTTCTAGATCCCACCATTTGCCTGCAAATTTCATGATTTCCTTGTTTTTAATTGCTGAGTGGTATTCCATTGTGTAAATGTACCACAATTTCTGTATCCATTCTTCCATTGAGGGACATCTGGGTTGGTTCCAGATTCTGGCTATTATGAATAAAGCTGCTATGAACATGGTTGAACAAATGTCTTTGTTGTATAGTTGAGCATATTTTGGGTATAATGCCTAGGAATGGTATAGCTGGATCTTGAGGTAACACTATGCTGAGACTCATGGCCAAACTTTGGACAGAGTGCAGGAAATCTTATGAAAGAAAGAAAGGGGTGATGGAAAGACCTGGAGAGTACAGGAGCTCCACAGGGAGAGCAACAGAACCAAAATATCTGAGACTGATGCTCTCACCAGGGACCATTCATGGAGCTAGCCTGAAACCCTTGTACAGATGTAGCCCATGGCAGCTCAGTGTCCAAGTAGATTCCCTAGTAAGGAGAACAGGGAGCTGTCTCTGATATGAACTCAGTGGCTGGCTCTTTGACCACCTCCCCTGTCAGGGGGGAGGGGAGGGCAGCCTTAATAGGCCACAGAGGAAGACAATGCAGCCAGTCCTGATGTGACCTGATAGGCTGGGTTCAGATGGAAGGGGAGGAGGACTTGAGAAGGAGCACGGGATGAGGGAGGGGAGGAATGGTGGGGTTGGGAAGGGCTACAGCTGAGATGCAAAGTGAATAAACTATAATAAATAAAAAAAAGGAAAAAATAAAAACAGAAATCACAATTAGTTCCCAAAAAGTTTTAGAAATAAATCTAGATACTACTTTGGAAGGGAAATACTTACTATGTTTAAGAAAATTCAGTTACTTCTTGAGCTAAAAACAGTATAATTTCTGTTTGCAGATAAGATGCAAAAGTAAATATTTGCCAAAAAATTAATTTTTTTCATATACATACAGGAATTTTTAATTTTATACACTTGAATGTCAGGTTCTTTTAAAAAATGAAGCCATGGATATGGTCACTGATATCTCTGAGTTCCAGTGTTCTTCTTTAGTACTTCAACTATTAACATTCTCTTAATTTTTATTAAAGTTTAGTTATACTTAAACTATTTTAGAATGTGAATTCTGTCACATGTATAGTAAAAGTTGTTCCTAGAAAACTGAAACATTTTCTCATCTTATTTAGTTCCACTTTTCCTTCTGTAGGCACTATACACTACAGAGAGACACTGAGAAAAATGTCCCATTTGACAGATTACCTCTGTGAATCCAGTGAGAGACTAAAGATCTTACAAGTGGCCAATCTGATTAGGAAGATTCATCAGCTCTACAATAATTACCAAACTTTTTTTTTAAGATTTATTTTGTGTATATGAGCATTTAGCATGCCTGTATGTATGTGCACCATCAGTAAACCTGGTACCCACATGGACCAGAAGATGGTGTCAGATCCCCTCAAGCTGGAGTTAGAGAAAAATTGTGAGGCCTTATGTGGGTACAGGGAACTGAATCCAGGCCTCTGCAAGAGTGGAAAGCACTCTTGACCACTGAGCCATTATCCAGCTCCCCCAAACTTTTATTTTTCAAAATTTAAAGTCCCATTGTACATTGATTTCATATATTTGTCCTCAGTTCTCTGTTCTCCTTAACCCTCTTAACAATATATATTTGCATGCATATCAAGAAAATAAAGTCTGACCTCATCCTTTGATTTTAAAGTTGCCTTATGATTTGTTTTCAGCCAACAGAATATGCCTAAAATGGCATTGTATCTACCCCAAGCCTAGACTTCAAGAAGCCTTAAAATTTTCCACTGTCACATGGGCCTTTGCTTTCACTATGAGAAGGAAGTATAATTCGCAGGCTAGAAGAGGCCCCATGGAGCAAAGCAAGCTCCAGCTGGTTATAGACGCAAGACAAATTTAGACAAAGCCATCTGTACCAATCAACTGACTGCCAAAAAGAAAACCAACACCTACTATAGTATGCACTGAAGTCTTAGAATTGTTTCTAGCATTGTAATTTCAATAATAGATATCTCAAAACATTTACTTCACAGTGTAAAATTTCACTTTTTAGGAAATTCATTCATACATTTTTTATATTTTTGTTTCACTTTTGTTGAATAAGGTCTTTGCTTTATTGAAAATTTTGTGAAATTTCAGGGGAAGTAATTTTTGTTCCTGCTTCCTTAGCAGGCATTGTGTAAGGACTTAAATTAAGAACGTGGTTGCTGGACAGTCACCTCTATCGTCTGCATTCTCCGACTTCAGATGGCCACAGAGACAAATATAGCTGCGTTGTTGCTATGTGGATCAGGAGAGTCAAACCTGAACCTAGGGACCCTGCCACCACCTACCACCAACATTCCTTGGAGCAATAAAAGGCAGGTTCTTTAGAAAACACTCACATCTCTAGAATGAAAGCAAGCATGTACCCGTGTGAGCTATGAGAAAAAAGCTTATTCTTGTAGAATGGGAATAGTCATGATTTCCAAATATAATTTTCCATTTCCTTATAAAGCTGCTGTGCATAACATTAGGGGAAAATGGGGTTTTTCAAGGTGGGGGAAAAAGAATAATGTTGGACAGAATCTTCAGAAAAGCGACTCTAGGCAGAAAGTTGAGCACTGTTCCTCCATGCTGACTTTGGCGATTGCTTTGATGTTTCACACTAAACTCCCCTAAAGCATCTTAAGTAGGACACTCAGAAAAACAGGAAAGATAGAGGTAGAGTTAAAACCAACCATGTAAATTACTTTAAATACCTGTTGATTACTAAGTTTTCATGTTTCAAAATTATTTTTGCAAAATGGGCCCATGTTTACTGGAGAAAATTAGAAAATACAGATAAGCAAAGGCAAAAATCAAAGTCATTTATAATTCTATCATGTAAATTTACTTATTTAAGTATATTTTTCTGACTACATCTCCTTATAAGTCTACTGATAGTAGGCATATTTCTATCATATTTCTATCATATCTATCTAAGCATATTCCAAAATCAAGCAACAGTCTACATGCTCAATCTTTTTCACTTAACGTTATAGACTAAATCCAGCCTTGTCATTTAGGAAAAAAGATCATGTTCTCTCTTATCTGTGGATCCTGGCTCCACGTCTTGATACATGAGTATGCAACCTAAGTTATATCCGTTTCCTCCAGGGGGGCATGTGTGTGTAATTAAAGAGGAAGTCATGTTTTCAAAGAGAATAGGAGTACATGGAAGGAGACAGAACAGGGAGAGGAAGGGTAGAAATTAAGTAAATACAGTACTCAGGTATAACATGTTCAAAAAATGGAATTAAAAGGGAAACTAAAAAAATAAGATATGAATGTCCTTGTTCTCCTTCCCACTGTTAAATATTTTCTCTCTGTCCTCTAATGTACCAATAAGTAAATATCCTTACAGCTGAATTATTGACTGTATCTGTGATTCTTCAAACAAGGCTTTTGAAATCACTCCTTTTTTTTTTCATTTTTCCAGCCACATTTAACAGCATTTACAAGACAATCCTTCTCTTCCAAAGCTAGAATACGGTGTTGCTATATTGGTTGGGGTATAGCTCTCATTGGCCCCATGCTTTTTTTTTTTTTTTTTTTTTTTTTTTTTACCTCATCCCTCTGACTTCTTCACATTTTGGAAGTGAGTCTTGCAAATTGAAAATGAATGAAAGTTTGCTCTCAGCACCTCTCGTCCTGGTCCTAGCAATTTTTCTCTCCCAAAGTCTAAGACCAACACCTGTCCCACAAACAGACAAGAAAGATAATGATCTAATTTGTCAATAAGCCAATTTATACTGAGTTTAAATTACATGAGAGTTTAATATGCTATCGCTTCAGGGTTGCAGATTTTAGCCTGTGGAAAATATAAAGCTGTAGCTTTAAATCATAAAAGATAGACGTACTTGGGAAAGACAGGGTGAAAGCTCCTGGAATCATTGCGAAAATGACATAGGTCATGTGACATACAAATGGCAAGTGTAAGCAATGTGCACAGCGTGTTCCATTTGTGATAAGTGCTTGTATGGGACTCAGAAGGGGGTGTACTCTGATTATATAAATGGGGAATACTTCTGCGAAGGTGAACAAGCAACAAGAAACACCAGCTGATTTTTACAGAGGAGTGCTAAGGAAACAAGAAGACCAGAATGAGGAAAAGATGTCCGTGAAGTACAAAATACAAAGTGTGTTTATAATTATGTATTTAATTATAAGATACATAGGAAAGTTTTTATGGCTCAGTATGTACTACTTGAGGTCAGCTTCTGAAAACATAATCAAAAAAGCATGTTTATGAAATAAAACCCTATTTGTTTCATAGATAGATAAATCTTACAGAGACTTGAAAGAGATGTTTATGACAATTCATGTCAGCCCACTCATTATGCACTCCAGAGGAAGACAGGAAGAGTGTCATCTAACTTATAAAAGAAACCAATAAGTCAAATGTAGTAGAGAAGGGGAGAGCTTGCTGGAATTCAGAAAGAGGATCAATAGGACAAAATCCATCCCTTCAGACAGGAAGGGCACATACTCTCTGAGTCCAATGATTAAAGTAAAATTGTTTTCTTGTTTTCTGTCACTAGTACCAACACTCCATATGTGTCAGAATGAAGAAAAGGAAAGCAAAAGACAAATAGGATTACTGTACCACAGAAAACCAGTGTAAAGGAAGGGTATACTCAGAGGATCAATCTTCAGCTCCCGAGACCATTTATTTCACACTTCTGTCATCTCTGGTTGCCTTTCCAGCCATCTGTCAACAACTTCCATCTGCCAAAGACACATATTTAGTGTCCAAAAGTAATGATAAAAGATCCAGCTCTCCATCTATGGAGGGTATGTCTGGCTTCAAAAATAAATCCATGCATTCACAAAAGAGAGAGAGAGAGAGAGAAGGAGGAGGAGGAGGAGGAGAAGCAAATTGGAACATTTTAATATGCAAATTTTTGAAAATGGCCATTGACAGCTTGTATATCTTGTACATCTTCTCAGTTAAAAAAACAAACAAACTCACTAAGACTTGGGCTGGGAGTCTTGGCACACACCTTTGATCCCAGCACTCAGGAGGCAGAGGCAGGTGGATCTCTTCATTCAAGATGGGCCTGGTCTACAGAGTAATTTCCAGAGCAGCCAAGGCTACACAGAGAAAGTCTGTCTCAAACAAACAAACAAACCACTCAGACACTTCTTTATCCATTATGTCTATTGTATTGGCTGATGAGGGGCAGGGAAGGAGGATGAGTAAGAAGTGTCATCACACAGAATGATGTCTGATGGGTCAAAACAAAGCAACTTAATTCACATCCTAAGAAGAGTGTTCCAGGACAGTGCTGGGCAACAAGACAATGCCAGAATTCAGGAGAGAAGAATCAAGAAAATCTTTCCACAGGGAAGGACACCAATCTTGACTAGAAAGTGAGCAAGTGGAAAGAGTTAGAGCAAGAATTCCAAGGATCCTATCGTAGGCAGTATTTACCGGCTGGGCCCACCCCAATCCTCTCTATCCACTCACTCACTCCTCAGGTCTTTTTCTCTGTTGGAAATCTCGCTAATCCCTGCAGGCTGTAATTCCAGGTTCTGTCAGTCTCTAAGACTCAAAATACAGAAATGAGTGAGATGGCTCAGTGTTTGAGAGCACCTGTTGCTTCTGCAAAAACCAGCGTTCGGTTCCCAGGATCCACTTCCTATGGCTTACAACCACCTATACCTCCAGTTTCTGGGGACCCAACGGCGTCTTCTGGTTTTCACTATTCCAATAACTATATATTATATATTATATAATATATATTATATATTATATATTATATATTTTTTTAAACTTTGGGGCTAGAGAGTTGGCTCAGTGGTTAAGTGCATTTGCTGCTCTTTCAGAAGACAGGAATTTGGTTTTCAGCACCCATATCAAGTGATTCACAATCACCTATAAATTCAGCTCTAGTGGATCTGATATCCTCTCTGGCCTCCTACATACATGCTCACACAAAACACACAAAGAAATAACTAAACAATAAAATAAAATCTTTTTTAGAAAAATTCCAAACACAGTACTGAAAGCTAAGAGTTGGCTCTGAGAAGCAGTCACTAACCATCTCAGCAAGCAAGTGATAGCTACAAAATTTTCACTTAGTTTGTGTGGTGGAAAATAGCAGCAAAAGGCAAGAAGGCAGAAGAGATGAAGGAGCATCTTCCTGATCTATATTTTCAACACTGATGAATCTGACTATATGATTCCTGTTTCTACTGAATGAACGCAACAGAATTCCATTTCCATGAGCTGATTCCTCTACGCTGACTCTTCATTCACTCTCCCGAGGGATGGTAAAGACTGCCTGCTGCTGTTCATCTTGCTGGCTTCATTGGTCCACACTTATCTTCGGTTTATCTATCACCTGTGTCTACAATTCCTTGTTCTCATTATCTTCCGAGTCACCACAGCCTATAGGTATTACATCCTCAAGAAGTTTTCTGCTGAGACATTAAAAAAGGAATAGTCCATAAGAATCTGAGATTCTTGTCAGGCCTACCATCCCAATATTTGGAATGTAGAGGCAGAAGGACAGTTCCAAGTTCAAAGCCAGTATGGTCTACATAGTGAGTTTCAGACCAAGTAGAACTATATAGCAAAACACTCTCTGAAGGAAGCAAACTATAGATCAAAGATGATAGATAGATACATAGATAGATAGATAGATAGATAGATAGATAGATAGATAGATAATTCTTGGGAACAAGAATGCTCTTTGAATTATTTATCTACTGTACCTAAAGATTCAACATATCATGAACATAAAAATCTGTACTGGAGTATTCTCTAACCTGTGCTTTAGGTGTTACACTGAAATGTGTAACATGTACATATGTACAAGTTGGTTGAATAATTACTGAAAATGTATATCTAGTACAGAAAAACAAGAGAAACCTTTACAACATAAGAAGAGTGGGAGAAGAGGATATTACAGAAAAAAAATTAACATCAAAGTTAGTAGTGCCCTCATTTTCAAGCCAAAGAACACTTGTTTGTGTGATATTATAGCCTACAATGATCACATGTACCCGTCATTACATAGGAGTGATGGTAGAGAACTAATTGCTCAACAGGTGCTTAATGTCCTACCCCTCATATGAGGAAGACTTGGCCTTAAAAGACCTTATTTATCAAAGAGTCCATCTGTGATGTGGATGTGCTCTTAGGAAACAGAGGGAAAGCCCAGCTAAATCTGGCCAACCAGAACTCACAGAAAGAGCAAGATGCAGCTGCTGAAATCTGGCCTTGGCCTTGTGCTGTATACACTTTCCTAACATGAGGATAAGCTCTCTGCATCACAGTCCATGCTATTGATGACAAAAGTGTTTATGAAGGCAGGCCAGCTGGCCGCTGTTCACAATCTAAAGTGTGGTTAAGAATGCCCTTCTCCTAGTCATCCTTTTCCTTTCTGCCTCAAAGATCACAACACCACTTTCCAGCCCATAAATACACACAACCATAATTTGTCAATTAAGAGAAGTATGGACAGCTAAACTACCAAGAGTATGAAGCATGAAGTCATATTAAGACCTTGACCCCTCTGAAATGTGGGAGTAAAACATAAGGATCATGTTTATCCTACATCTGTTTCCTGTTTCCATTGTTTACTTTGAAACAGTAAACATACTTGGCGGGTGGTGATGTAGCCCACAGAAGAGTCTCTAAGAACTAGGAAGCCATTTCTGTAAATCTTCAGGGGTGTATTAATATGGATCCTGAAACAGAGCCTGACACACTCTTCTGGGGTCACAGGTTTGTATGCGAGCAGTTTGGATGGATCTGTGGTCCCCAATCAGCAGTTAGATGTGAAAATTATTACTAATTAAACATTATGTCTCCAGTTACTCCACAGAAGTGTGTTTGTCTTTGCTTCTTCTTGGTCATAAACAATCATCCCTGCTTCCAGAAGCTTCCGGCGTTTCTCCCAGAGACCTGCCTTGTGGTCTTTATTTCACATCAGATGGTGTGCCAATGCACATGACACCATCTGGTACTTTTCTCCGAACTACAGAGCAACCAGGAACTCACCGCCCGCAGTATTTCTGGAGCCGTGAATGACCCCACTGCAGCTTAAGCCCACCCAGCTGCTGGACAAGCTCCCTTGCGGTTGCAAGGAAGGCCACCAGATTTGAGGTGGGCCAAGAGCCCTGACCTCATAAACCCTTCATTGACCCTTCTGTGACTTAGGTTTCATATCACTTCACCCACATAGTATAAAACTTTATTTACTCAACTGCAAAATGGTCTCATTACATGAAAAATTAAAAGTCAATCACCGACGAGCTCTTGCCTTAAAAGATTGTCTCAGGAGGATGTAATGATTATTGCAAATCAGCTGTGGCTTTGATGGTGTCAATGCCTTCTTTAAGTGTCTGTTTTCTTGTCTCTGGATGATAGTAACATATAGCCTGTGGGTATGTATTGATTAACTGAAAGGCTTTATAGAAAGACCTTTGCCCAGAGTCTATAGTGCAGTGATGTTGGCAAACGTCAGTAGTAGCAATGTTAGAAAAGAAATTTATTGAGTGCCTACTGTGTCTAAGCCACATAGACATGAGTGCATGTCTACTGACATGTATGCTCACCTTGAGAAACACACAGATACTCTAAAAGAATCCCATGCACATGTAAAGAATAGCTTAGTTCAGCTTATTCTAGATGAGGTGAGCAACACAGAATAAATCATTTCAGAACAACCAGGACGGTCCAAAGCAGGCTTCAGACCACCCAAGCAAAGACTTGGAGTTGGGGAGGTTTGGAGATGTGAGTCATCCTGGAAGGAGTTTGCCTTTTCCCCTTCCTCCAGGGCCACTAAAGCATCCACCACTGATGGCTCTTCCAAAGTGTCACTTCCCACTTCACGGAAGAAGATGGGAGTGAGAGGCTCCACGTGGTCCCAGGAATAACGCAGAACAGCTGATTGAGGAATCCTGGCTGGAATGAAGCTGGCCTCCAGAAGTCCAAGCTCGGATTGGATCAGTAGTGAGAGAATTCCCTGAATCCATCCACAAGAGCACACTGAGGGCACACCAAAGCCTGCTGTGACCAAAAAGCCTCCTACCCTCCCAAGAGTGTGATATCCCTGGATAAGTGGATCTATTCTGAGATGTAGACTGGATTCTCACATTTCCGGAAGATAATTCACAACCAGCTTTTGAAAACCTGCATTTTCCTCACTGTTGCAGCTGTGAGTAAAGGCACATGGAGGAGAGCCTGATGATCAGAGGCGGGACCCTGAGAGGCCCCGACAGCATGCATGCATCTATCTCAGCCTTTACACCTCTCCCCAGGCATCCAGATACCGAGTCTGCGTTCACTGACCTCCCACAAACTGCTTCCCCACAGGCACACACGCTGCTGCTGTTGAGATGTGGCATCCTAGAAATCAAGGTCGGAGGAAACAGAACTCCCGTCATTCAATTATACACCAGCAGCAGCGTGGGCTACAGAGCTTCTCCATGGACACCTTCAGCCTGGCCACAGGGCTACTGGAGATGCCCTCTGCGCGTCAGCCACCCCCTGAATCCCCATACTGTGCTCTCAGCAGTGGAGGGGAATCTCCTCATCCCCAGCATAAACCCAAAGCTCCTCCTAAGAGCCGTCTTTGCTTGTGTCCCTTCGCCCTCCCGATCCAAACACTCTCTGAATCCCTCCACGGCACTGGGTCCCTCCTAGACCTTTATTGCTCTGCAGTATCTCTCTGGAAAATTAAAATATCTGTTATCACAATATATGACTATTTTACGTATAAGATATGTTTAAGATGCCGGTGCAAAGAAGTTTAGAAAACTACAGATAAAAAGACACTAGAAGTATTTTTAGATGTTTGTTAAAAAAAAAAAAAAAAAAAAAAAAAAGCCAGGACCAGAGTCAAGAGAAAAACCTCACGGTCCCTGGCAGTCACCATCTTATTTATCCCCTTACAGCACCCGTCCGTGCCATTTTTTTTTTTTTTTTTTTTTTTTTTTTTTTTTTTTTTTTTTTGGATAATAGCACTGGTTTCCCATCCGAGCTCTGTTTTGTGGGACACAGGAAAACCATATGAGCCAAGCTACAACAACCAGTTTTCTTCCTCTCAGACGCTGGCTCTTGAAGCAGACATACAACTTGGAAAGGTGCTTGGGATCAATGACCAAGCACCAGGAGCCTTCATTTCTGGTTCCTTCATCTGGAAGACACCTTTGACATGGGCATGCTGTTGTTCTCAAGCCTGCACCCTCCCCCCACCTCTATTTCAGTCATTCCAATGGTGCCTAACTGCCATAACCAAACCCAGAGATATAACCAGCAATTAACATATTTTGCAGAACTTTCTGGGCTTTTTCTTTGTGTGGAGAGAGAGAGAGAGTCCATGCCTGGAAAGAAAAGCAGGAAGGTTTGGAGTTTTGTGTTTTGTTTTGTTTTGTTTTGTTTGGGGGGAGTTGACATAGGGTTCCTCAAAAAGCTAATTTAGACTGCCCTAAAACCAGCATTGTAGGCTAGGCTGGTCTCAAGCTCCCAGAAATCTGCCTACCTCTGACTTCTGTGTACTGGATTAAAGCATGTGCCACCACTGCCGAGCCGCAGGGCACGTTTTGTGGAGATACTTTTTTTCTAAAAATGAATGGAACCATATAACTAGTTGATAAATTGCTTTTCATTTCGCAACACATTCTAAACATCTTTCTGCGTGCTGCCTCTGAGCACCTCCCCCCCCTTCCTATTGTGACTATTAAGTAAAGCATCACCCAGAACTTCACAAACACAAAGACAGAAACCTGTCATCCAGGAGATCAGATTTTGCTTAAGGGGTTATTCGTTCACACAAATAATAGGAGACAATCGGCAAAAGCGTTTTTTACCAAAGAAGGCTGTAAATACTCAGCACAGGAAGTTGACTGTCCCTGCTTAGGCCTCATGCTGGAGAAGGTGGGAACGAGGGCTCTCCATCCACTGCGCAGGCTTGGCCTAATCAGTCCCCTCTCAGCCCTCCAGCAGCAGCTGTGTTGTCGCCTCTGGCCCTCCTCTGATCTGTCAGCACCAGGATATGTGGAACTTGCACCTTCTGAGACTGCCGGTGTGATGAGGAGGGGTGGGAACTGAACTTTGGTCCTGAAGAGCCATCTGGCCCAGGAGGCTATCTCTAGGACAAGGGAGATTTCGGGGAAATCAGATCACACCTTGTCCTGACACTCAGCTCACAAAGTGCTGGGGTGCTGCCTCACATCCAGTCAGAGGAGAAAACCTCAGGCCACAAACATCCAAAGGGTCCGAGAAGTGGGAGATGGGACAGCAGGGATTGCGACTAGAGCTGTGTGCAAGACAGACACTGGTTACCTGTGCACAGCTGGTAAGGGATAAATAGTACAGCTCCCAAAGACCATAGTGTGAGCTTTCTGTAAAATTAAAAATAGAACATACATTCAGGAAGCCTTGAGCATATATCCAAAGGAAATGCAAGCAAAATGTTAAGAAGACATATGTACTCTCTTACCCAGAGTAGCAGCATTCACAGTGGCAGTGATCTGGAATCCAACCTAAGTCTCTGTTGTGAGTGAATGAATGAATGAATGAATGAAGAAAATGTAGGATAAACATATCATGGATCACCACTCACCCACTAAAAAGAAAAAAAAATTTGCATTACTGACATCAGTGAATTTATTTTTTAATTTTTTTATTTGTTACAATTTATTCACTTTGCATCCCAGCTGTGGCCCCCTCCCCCATCCCCTTTCCAACTTTCCTCCCTCATCTCCTCCAATGCCCTTTCCCCAGTCCACTGATAGGGGAGGTCCTCCTCCCTTCCCTCTGACCCTAGCTTATCAGGTCTCATCCAAACTGGCTGCATTGTCTTCCTCTGTGGCCTGGTAAGGCTGCTCCCCCCTCAGGGGGAAGTAATCAAAGACTCAGCCACTGAATTCATGTCACAGACAGTCCCTGTTCCCCTTACTAGGGAACCACATGGACACTGAGCCACCATGGGCTACATCTGTGCAGGGATTCTACATCTGTATACATAGTCCTTGGTTAGAGTATCAGTCTCAGAAAAGACCCCTGTGGCCAGAGTTTTGGGTTCTGTTGCTCTCCTTGCTGAGTTCCAGACCCTTCCGGGTTTTTCTATCTTTCCCTTCTGTGATAAGATTCCCTTCACTCTGCCCAAAGTTTGGCTAAGGCTCAGCATCTGCTTTAATACCCTGCTGGGTAGAGTCTTTCAGAGGCCCTCTGAGGTAGGTTCCTGTCTTGTTCCTTGTTTTCACCCTCTTCCAATGTCTATCCTGTTTGCCTTTCTGAATGAGGACTGATCATCTTACCCAGGGTCTTCTTGCTTAACTTCTTTAGGTGTACAGATTTTAATATGTTTATCCTATATTATATGTCTAATATCCACTTAAAAGTGAGTATATACCATGTGTGTCTTTCTGCTTCTGGGATACCTCGCTCAGGATGATCTTTCCTAGTTCCCACCTGCAAATTTCATTATTTCCTTGTTATTATTGCTGAGTAGTATTCCATTGTGTAAATGTACCCCAGTTTCTGTATCCATTCCTCAATGGAGGAACATCTGGGTTGTTTCTAGGTTCTGGCTATTACAAATAAAGCTGCTATGAACATGATTGAGCAATGGAAAAAAAGATAGCATCTTCAACAAATGCTGCTGGTCTAACTGGATATCTACATGTAGAAAAATGCAAATAGATCCATACTTATCACCCTGAACAAAACTAAAGTCCAAGTGGATCAAAGATGGCAACATAAAACCAGACACATTAAACCTATTAGAAGAAAAAGTGGGGAAGAGCCTAGAACTCATTGGCACAGGAGACAACTTCCTAAACAGAACACCCACAGCATAGGATCTAAGATCAACAATCAATAAATGGGACCTCATGAAACCGAAAAGCTTCTGTAAAGCAAAGGACACTGTCATCAGAACAAAACGGCAGCCTATGGATTGGGGAAGGATCTTCACCACCCCAAATACCTGACAGAGGACTAATATCCAGTATATATAAAGAACTAAAGAAGTTAAACAGCAACAAATCAAGTAATCCAACCGAAAATTGGGGTTCAGAGCTAAACAGAGAATTCTCAACAGAGGAATAATGAATGGCAGAGAGACACTTAAAGAAATGTTCAATGTCCTTAAGTCATCAGCGAAATGCAAATCAAAACGACCCTGAGATTTCACCTTACACCCATCAGAATGGCTAAGATAAAAAACTCAAGTGACAACACATGCTGGACAACACATGCTGGAGAGGATGTGGAGAAAGGGGAACCCTCCTCCACTGGAGGATGTGGAGAAAGGGGAACCCTCCTCCACTGCTAGTGGGAGTGTAAACTTGTACAACCACTTTGGAAATCAATCTGGCGCTTTCTCAATTAGGAATAGCGCTTCCTCAAGATCCAGCTCTACCAGATAGGCATATAGGCATATAGCCAAAAGACATCAGTGAATTTAAATATGTAAAAGTAGGCAGGTACAAAAAGACAGACACACTAGGATCTTGCCTAAGTGTTGAATGTAAATCTTACCTGTCTGTAGAATGTAAAAGGGTTGAACTCAAGCCAGCGAGATGGCTCGTCGGGTAAAGGGTGTCGCCACAAAGCCTGATTTGAGCAAGGTCCCCAGGACCCACACGGTGAGCCAGCTCCCAAACGTTGTCCTCTCACCTCCACACCACCACCACAACAACAACAAAAAATAAGGGTGTGAGCTAGTGGGGATGTGAGTCAGCTTGAGTCAGTATTTCACACTCTGTTAAAATGCCACATGGTAGACCGTGAACGGATATAGATTTTTGTTTGCCACCTAAACTTTAGTAAACTGGGGTGCTAAGAAGCAATCGATGCTGCAAAAACCTTCCAGGAAACATGAGAGAATCCTCCACATCCCTAAGCAAGGGCCTCGCTATTTCTCTCTCCTTTCTCTGCCCCATGAACCCCTCTATGTGACCATGACCCCAAACACATGAGAGTACTCGGGGAGCCATATCTTCCAAATATCTTGGACTCCAATCCAGTTTTTTCTTTTTTATTAACCTTGAAAAAGTTAAAAACTGCTGGGAAACCCTATTTCAGATAATGCTCAATGAGAACCACAAAACTAAAATATAAGAGTTCTAGAATGTTCTCTTACAAGAACAGCTATACCTACAGTATACGACCTGACACCCTGACTCCAAGCCTTGGGAGCTGACATCCCAGCGTCAGACCCCCACTCCCACGGCCCTGCAGTACTTGCAAAATCTCCAAACTGCGTTAGAGCCTGGGAGCTTGGCTGCTGGCGCATACAGCTTCTCACAGCTGTGGAGCGTAATTTGACTGGGGGAAGCTGGAACACAGTTAAAACCCTCAGCAGTCTTGGGAGCATTGTTCTGGTTTCCTCTTGTCGTCTGCAGAGTGGGTACAACACTCATCCACCTTCTATATAGGCTTATTTTGAGGTTCCATGAAGTGAGGCTCTCAGCACATTCCCAGCTATTGGGTAAAAGCCCAACTACTGCTGTCGGCTGTCATCAGGTTAAGAAAAAGAAAAAAAAAAGCATGCAGTGATGAGGCTGTATGCCCCTTCTTTCCTTCCCCAACACAAATGCCATAAATCAATTCTGTCCGAGAGAGCCTACTGTAATGACAGAATGTTCTGCCTCTGCAGGAGCCACTTGACACACTCGGCTACTGAACACTTGACATGTCCTAAGTCTAAGAGAGAAAGTGAGTTTCTACATCTACTCTCTTATTTAAGTTAAAATAGCTCCATGTGGCTACTATTAGTAACCAGCTTAGTGGACATTGCGCCCTAAAAAATGACCTAATGAAAGGTGGCAAAGCTTTGAAAGTACAGCCGCAGAGAGGCAAAACCATGTCTTGCACCAATGGATCCTTTCCAAGGAAAGGGAAGGGTTGAGGGGAGCATTGAAGGTGGGAGAAACAGGGGCTGAACAACCGTGAAGAAAAAGGCAGTGCCCCAAGGAGGCAACTGGGGCATCTTCGTCCCTCATCCAGTCCACACAGGACCAGGCTCACAGCCAGCCACACCACACAACTGGTGTGCACAAGATGGGTACTCTGTGTTTCCACATGTGCTTAATCTCTTGGGGCCAAGGTGACTGCTCTTGCTATCAGGCAGATTAACTGTGTATTTATGGCCCTGCCTGCAGAGTCCAAAATCAGCCATAAACAGTTCCAAACAGCACACTCAGATCCTGTTGAGGGCCTGCGTTTTCTGTATCCAAGAGAGGAACGTGCTATAAACTGCTAAAAGGTTGGTGGAAGGATGGGGGGAGGAGGGGAAGTGGCAGCCACTCTCGGTGAGAAGCAAGGGAGAGTGATAAGGTGAGCAAATCTCGGACTTCAGAGCAGATGCCCTCTTGGCTCTGTGCTTGGGACCAAATGAGACATGAGAGAAGATACAGGGAAAGTAATGATAACGGGAGAGGAGGCAGCTGCCAGCGGGAGAGCACTTGAAACCGCTCTGTTTTATCAGGAGCAGCTGTAAGTGATGGTTGCAACCTCCAGTTTACATGTCTGCTTGTCTTGGTCTGACTTGGGAACTGAAAGGCAAATCATAAAAGAAAAAAAGAAAAAGAAAAAAAACCTTAGCTCACTGAGGACTTTGATCCTGAACTAATCTCAAGCAGCTTCCAGATTCCAGGTCAATTTCCCCTCGTTAAGGAACTATCTAAGATGTAAGACAATTATGAAGCACCCCTTGATAACAAGATGAGAGGACCCTGTCACACACAGCCGTTGGATGGCCTTTGGAGACAACTGTATCCATTTACATCCCTCTTTCTTAACGTGCATAGGAAGTTAGAGATGTTTGCCCTTAAAGTGTTTGCATCGGTGACTAAGAAATTCCCCTTTTAGGAGTTTATCCTAAGGAGAAGGAAAAAAGCAAAGCTGCATCCAAACACAGACACACACAGATGTTAAGTCCAGCAGTGTCAATACCAAAGGAAACTGTAAATATCTGAGCGGGGTTGGTGGGTTCATAACTCAGGACTTCAGAAGTGTTTAGTAGCGCAGGAAAATGCATGTTTTCATGACATCAAATAAAAAAAAAGTGGAACCTGCAATTGTTTGTAGCCCATGATCAATCTTTATTTCCAGGTTAAGCAGGCTCTGCCTGTGAAAGAAGAAACGGAGAGTGCAGGCTGCGTGCTGCGATGAATTAGAAAGACACTTTTACCTTCCTCTTTTGTACTTGGCTGAAGCTTAGCTTCCAATCTGAAGTACCCGAATTCCACAGCTGCCCAGTGACTGTGAGAATGGAAAGCACAAACTGAGAGGCTCAGTATGCCTCTCAGAACTGCCTGCTCTGAGCTCTCTCTTTTCTGGCCCAGTGAACACAGTTTGTTTCATTTATAGCCGCCTGGCAAATCTAAAGACACTCCAGGAATCCCAAAAAGTTTTCCTCAACATTCCTCAACATATTTTATTTTCCCCACATGTACAGAAAGAAATGAGCTTTCCCAATGTGTTTATGTGCTGGTTAAGAGGGAAATATTTCTGGTCATACAATTAGAGTCTTACAGACATTCTGTTTTAATTCCCAATTCCCATTAGTCATAACTAGACCATTGCCCTGTTCTGAGCATTTTTTTTTTTTAGAAATCTGGAGAATGTGCATTCCTTAATCTCAAAGAGTTTATATTGATCAATTCTGTACTGCCAACATGTGAAATAGTGTTAGGCACATAAATAAAAGATAGTAAATAAATAGTAGTCCGTGCATATGAAAGGCAAGGAGAGAGGAGGAGCAAGGGATAAAATTCCCTTTGTCAATATTAAACCAAATGCACAAACGTTCAGGGAAATGACTGGGACAAATCTTGCTCATTGGAGCCCCAAACAAAATGAACTTTAAAACAGTTACCAGTGCTCAGCAAACAAATAACCAACGACGCTGTGGTACCTGGACAGATAAGGGAGCTGAGCAGCTTTAATGCACTTACTGTAGCGAACTATTTCATCACAGAGGCAATGATCATAGTCTTATTTCGGTCACCCTCTCTTCCCTACTTGGCATTCCTGGTGTTTAAAAGAACAAAAAACATGTTTTATTTCCCATCACCGTCTGCAGCAGTTCACGTGTTTTTCTCCCACCAGGGGGTTCTTGCTGCTCCTTGGAGCAGGAACATCCTGAGAATGCTCTACCAGGAAACTTTGAAAGGGATACAACACCAGATCTCTAGCCAGTCTGTTTGGGAGACTCAGCAGAGAGGATCCCAGGTGAGCTCACTTCCAGACACACTGGCCAAATCACGGCCATGGAAGGGAGCCACCCGGGACTCCACAGGCAGACCCAGCCAAGCTCTAGAGATGATCCAAGCATAGCCACAGGGGACAGAGGAGGCCCCGTGTGGAGCCCACTCAGACTTCTGACACATGCTAAGATCCAGCACACTGACGGTGTTTGAAGCCATGACATTTTAATGTATCTTGTTGTGCTGAAATAGAAACCTGGACACTTACTGCTGACCAGAGTACTGTACTCCAACAGGAAATGGGTTTATTTCTCTTAGACAGTGTGGAAGCACAACTCACTGGAGTTGTTAACTTCTCCTATAGGCTTTTTAGGGGAAGGAATCAGTGGACTTTTCTCCACACAAATCCCTCTACCCCACTCACCCCCCCCCAAAAAAAAATGAGAGGTATGCAAGAGCAAATCAATTTCTTAGTCTTGAAGGCCTCTTGCTATAGAATAAATAGGCTTTTGTTTCTCTCAAAAGTTTGAAGTCTACAGCCCTTTCTAGAACCTAGGAGCCCTCATCACTGTTTCCACCAGCAGAGCACAGTAAGGGTCACACTGTGTGAGAGAAAAGACAGTACAGTTTCCCATTTGGGGTTATGATTGTGCTAAGGATTCTATCTGGCAGGCTCATACTCCTGTTCTCTCTCTCTGCCTAGGGTATTTTTGGAACTCAGCGGCTATACTTAGTCAAAGGCCAGAGACTACACAGACCAAGTTCATGGAGATGTTCCAGGCAGCAGACCAACTAAGTTCTTAGACCAGAGCCAGCATCAAGCACCAGCTGAGACGACATAGCCCTGGCTGCTGTCTAACCAGCGCCTCACAAGACAACCCAGAGGAAAGCAAGCTGCCCTGACGTCACAGGCAACTCAGGTCTACTAGGGACCATCACAAATAGATGGTTGACGCTACAACCCTAGGGTCTGACAGTTTTTATGCAACAGCAGATAACTACATGTGGCCTTTAACAGCCTAAATAAAATTAATCAGTTACACCTGGGCCTGCTGTAGAGAAAGAAGGTAAAAAAATAATAATAAGAGATGCTCACAGCTCAGTATCTTGCAGAAGAAGAAGCTAAAAAATATTTGGGGAACAAGGTCCAGCACCCTTAAGGACACCCTTTTGGGAATCTGTAGGACTCACAGCAGTGATTCTTCAGAGCAGAAAAGTAGTGTTCCTCCATCATCCCAATGTTTGTGGCTCCCAAACATTTCCATCTTTCAGTCACATTTTACCTGGTTTAAGCATTTTTACCTGTAAATTTCGGTACAGCTCAAAATCCCATCTTTAAATGTAGAATGGAAATCAGAAGAACTACAGTTTCTTTGTCTAGTTGCTAGTGACTCCTTGAGAAATAAAACATAATTTAATAAAGATGATTTGGCAAGTTTAAGTTTTGAGGATTAGATTCTACACAGTCTCCAAGTAGTATCTGTGTATTTATAGAATCCAGCAAAAACCAAGGTCTCCAAGGAAAGATTTCACGTCCGCCAGCCCATCACAGACACTGTCACTTAATGCCACAGCCCAGTTTCATTTTCCTAACAAAACTGCAATTTCCAGGCATTTCTCAGCAGAGACTATTATCTGCCCCTACACACTCAATTATTCAAAACATTTTGTCAATGGGTTAATTAATTCCTAACATCATATTTTTACCCAACAAAAATATAATGACAAATTAAAGTATTTATTAGCTGAGTTTTTTAATTTAATTTTTTTTATTTTATGTGCATTAGAGTGAACGTGTCAGACTCCTTGGAACTGGCATTACAGACAGTTGTGAGCTGCCATGTGGGTGCTGGGAATTGAACCCGGATCCTGTGGAAGAGCAGACAGTGCTCTTAACCATGGAGCCATCTCTCCATCCCTTAGCTGAGTTTTTAAAATTCTGATCACAACAGTACACACATGCATATACATGTTTTGTGCCTTCATTTGGATAATGCACATACATGATCTTATGGAACCATTCTTCTTACACTTATTAGAAACACTTCCAAGCTCTACTTATACTATGATGTATTGCCTTTGGGGCATTCTTTTCTTCCTTGAAATGCTGGGGATTGAACCCAAGCTTCAAGAATGGTAGGCAATCTTTCTGTGATTGACAACTGACACTAGCTAGCAGAGGGGTTCCTTTTCTGTCTGTTAAAGGATTAACAGACAAGAAAACGGCTCCGAGAAATACGCAAGTGAGTTTTTCGGCAGATGTTACAGACCTCTTGGATAGAGAAAGGCTATCCCAGAGCTGGGAAAATGTCAACACTTGGGAGGCCTGGGTTTTTATTTGGGTTCGGGTAACCCTCTTCTTGGTGCCTCCCCTGCTCACCCATCAGATCGAGGGTCCCTGTTTCAGGCCACGAGCACAGAAGTAATTGTAAGAGGGTCCCTGCCAAGCACAGAAACAGTAGTAAGAGGATGGATACACTTAGCTGGCTGGGTCAGGGAGCTACTAACCTCTCCTCTCCTCTGTGGGGCACTGGGGAAAGAACACTACAGTGATGGGCAGTGACCTGCTTCTCGGAGAACTCAATGCTGAGGACAAAGCCAAAGGAAATGGAAACGTACCGCCAATTACTGGGGACAAATGGCCATTAAAACAATAAGCAAACAAGCCTCATTGTCTGACAACGGAGCTAAGCCCCCAGCCCCTTTGAGTTGTTTGTGAAAAACACTTTTCTTCGCCATACCCTTTACCTGGACCCTCCCCACTCTGAGTAGAGCCTTTCGAAAGCCACACTAGAATGGTTTTTGGAGGTGGCTTATCCTTGTACCCAGAGCCACCAGTCTGTAGTACACAAGTCATAATGTGACAGGAAATTGTGAAGTTTGCTGAACCAATGTCTTCTTTCAGCTGGAACTAGAGCATATTTTCCAAGAAAAGGCAAAGGAAACAAAAGAAAAATGAGCAGGAAGGCTGGCCAGTATGTCACAGGACAGTCTCATGCTGACCTCTAATGGAAGTATGCCTTTTCACACTCTAGTTTTCCTGGATCCTGGGCTGTTCAGAAGCGCTTGCTGCCCGGACGAGCGTGTATGTGTGTGTGTGCACGCACACGCGTCTATCTATGTTTCTGTCTGTGTGTCTGTGTGCGCATCTTTGTGTGTGTGTGTGTGTGTGTGTGTGTGTGTCTTTACAGTAGAATTCCAACTGCTTAACCCAAGTTGAACAAATCTCTCATTAGAAGAAAGTCCCGCTGGAGCGAGCTTTCCTGATTCCGCCATGATATTGTACCCGGGCAGGTAAAGAGAAAAATAGAAAGGACAAGTTCTGGAGAAGAGCTGAAACAGCTGGCCCCCAACAGTGACGGCTGTGTGTACAAACTGGCACTGCTGGAAACCTTAGCAATGTTCAGTAACATTGATCATATGCTGACATTAGGGTTCAGCAATCCAATCCCATGTATGCACCCCCCGCAAACAAAAAAACATGTGTGAATCCATTCACTGAAAACATGCAGCAGATGAGCATGGCATTCACAACAGAGAAAAGCCAGGAAAGGTCTAAGGACCAATGGCAGAACAAACAAAGCCAACTCATGACACGGAGCCATGTGATGCGATTCTATGTACCAGGACAAATGAAGGACACATGACTATGCAAGTTTCTTTTTTACTGTTCATATGTTTGAATTCTGTATATTTTGAATATTGAACCCCTGTCAGATATAAGTTTTCTTGTTTGTTTGTTTGTTTGTTTGTTTTTTGTTTTTCCAGACAGGGTTTCTCTGTGTAGCCTTGGCTCTCCTGGACTCCCTTTGTAGACCAGGCTGGCCTTGAACTCACAGAGATCCATCTGCTTCTGCCTTCCTGAGTGCTAAAACTACAAGCATGTGCCACCAAACAGGCTTCAATTTTAATTCCATTTCACAGATTGTGTTTTTCTGTGATTCTTTGCTCTACTGCATCAAAGCTTTTCAATTTGATGTGGTCACACTTGTCCATTTTATCTTTTGTTGACTGTGTTTGAATTGTAACCAAGATATCATTGCCAAGACGAGTGCTGCATTTTCTTCCAGGAGTTTTATCATTTCGCGTACTGTTCTTGTTGTTTTCCCTTTGACCTTTGTATTTAGTGTAGGGAAGGAGTCCAGTGTATTTTGCATGTAGATAGTCACAACGCTGTTTGTTGAGGAGACTGTCCTTGTCCATGTGCACAGTCTGCTTCAGAGTTCTCTATTTCAATTTATTCACCTTTACACCTGCTTCCCTTACCCTAGTATCATATTGGCTAGGTACTATAGATTCATAATACATCTTACAATCAGAAAGTATGAGGCAAGCTGTCTTTTTGTTCAACTGTTTGGCTATTTTTTTTCCTTTTACTGGAAAAGGTTATTTTTTTGTATAATACATCCTAATTACAATTTCCCCTTCCTCTATTCCACCCAGTTTCTCCCCATTTTTCTCCCTTCTGATTCCATCCCTTTTCTGTGTCTCATTACAAAATAAATAGGCTTCTAAATGATAACATTAAAATATAATACAATAAGATAAAACAAAAAATAATAAACTGGAATAGGACAAAACAACAAACAGAAAGAAAAGAGCCCAAGGAAAGGCACAAGAAACACATATAGATGCAGAGACCCATTGGTTTGCACACTTAGGAATCCTATAAAAACAAAAAATGAAAGCTATAGTATATATGCAAAGAACCTGTAGGGTTAAGAGGGTTTTAAATATGTATAAGAAATAGATAAGTAAAATAAAATTTAAAGGCCCTGACACAAAATTATAAAACAAGGAACCTGTAAATATACTATTGAGTTAATTTTTGTTGGCCATCTACTGTTGAGCATATAGCCTACCCTTAAGAATAGTTTGTTTTTCCAGTGAGAATCCCTCAGAGAAATCTAAGATTTCATGTGCAAGCAGTTATCAGTTGGAGATAGCTTTGGGGTTAGGGATGGGGGCATGTGTCCACTTCTCCTTTCAGCTCTAGAACCCCAACCCTGTGATGGTTATCTGTCTCTGTGAAGCCATATGTATGTTGATTATGTTGATTTAGAGGACTGTGTTTTCTTGATGTTCTCCATCGCCTTCAGCTGTAGCACTCATTCCCCCTCCTCTTCCTCAGGGTTCCCTGAGCCCTGAGGAGAGGGACTTGATGGAGCCAAGGTCTCTCACTCTTTGCTTACAGCCTGGCTGTGGGTCTCTGTATTCGTTCCCCTCTGCTGCAAGAGGAAGCATTTTGATGTCGGCTAGAAAAGGAGTGGTCTATGAGTGTAGCAGAATGCCATTAGGAGTCATTTTATTGTTATGTTTTTTATGCTTGTTTGGGGGGTTGTTTTTTTGCTTGTTTGTTTTCTTGTGTTTAGAGCAGTAGTGTTTGGGTTTACTCTAGGTCTGTGGGCAAGCTGAGGTTCTTGGTCACCGGAGCAGAGTCAGGTAGGAGTTCCATCTCATGAGTGGGCCTTAAGTCAAATCAGATATTGGTTGGCTACTCCTATAAGCTCTGTGCCACCATTTACACTAACATAGCTTTCAGGCACCTAGTCTTGCTTGCACCATTTAGTGATTGTAGTTCAAGAAAACCAATGGCTGGCATGGAGACAATCAGAAAGGAACCATTAAACTACTCAACTATTAAAAACAAATAAATCATGAAATTCTCAAGCAAATTGATGGAACTAAAAAAAGATCATCCTGAGTGAGGTAACCCAGAAACAGACAGACAGGCATGGTATACACTCACTTATAAGCAAATATTAGACCTATAGTATAGCATAGCCTTACTAAAATCCACAGAACTAAGGAAGAGAAATATGAAGAAGGACCCTAGGGAGAATGCTTAAATCCATTCAGACATGAACTCAGTGGCTGGATCTTTGATCACCTCCCACTGAGGGGGAACAGCCTTACCAGGCCACAGAGGAAGACAATGCAGCCAGTCCTGAGGAGATGACTTGATAGGTGAGGGTCAGATGGAAATAGAGGTGGATCTCCCCTATCAGTGGATTAGGGGAGGGGCATGGGAGGAGAAGAGGGAGGGAGGGTGAGATTGGGAGAGGATGAGGGAGGGGGCTACAGCTGAATACAATAAATTGTGAATAAATTGTAATAAATTAAAAAGAAATCTCACTTGGAATGGCAAACAGGATAGACACCAGAGGTGGTGGAAGAGAGGAAACAGGATGGGAACCTACCATAGAGGGTCCTCTGAAAGAGAGGGTCCTCTGAAAGGTTTCACCCAACAGGGGAATCGAAGCAGATGTTGAGACTCACAGCCAAACTTCAGGGAGAGCACAGGGAGTCGTATGAAGAAGGGAAGGATAGAAGGACACAGAGGGGACAGGAGCCCTACAAGGAGACCAACAAAGCTAAAAAGGGGTCCTGCAGAGACTGATGCACCAACCAAGGAGAGAACAGAGAGAACTTAGACCGCTGCTCAGATATAACCAATTGACAGCTCAGTCTCCACGTGGTTCCCAACAGGCTGCCCCTGGCTTGAACTCCATTGCCTGCTCTTTGATCACTTGCCCCTGGCAATGAGGTCTTGCCAGGCCACAGAGGAATAGGATCCAGGCAGTCCTGATGAGACTTGATAAGCTATGGGCAGATGGCAGAGGAGAACTCCCCCTTTCAGCGGACTAGGGGGAGGGGATGGGAGTTAGAGTAAGTTCAGAGTTGTACACACAAGCCCACATGCACCCAACTAGCCTAGTGGTTGCTATAAGAACTCAAAATAGATTTAAGAAAAATACGCCCATACAAAGGCAATAACCTCTGTGGCACTTGGTTTATGATGTGGATGCCGTGTCCTTGCCTCTTTCTTTTTTCCGTCATATGTTTTTCTTTCTGGTTTTGCAGGGTTCACCATACATTCTGTCCCTGGTTGCACTAGATTGCACCATTCGGAGTGAGGATGCTCATTCCAGTGTGGTGCTAGGTCTTGTCAGCTTAATTTAAAAATCACCTAGGATACACACCTCTGAACATATCTGTAACTTTCTGGAGAGAATGAACCGAGGTCAGAAACGCTGTCTTAGTGGACCGTGCCCAGTGGGTGAGCCAGGGGTAAAGGCCTACAGGGAGGAAGCAGTGTGCGGAGATGCTTGCTTCACTTCTGAGCTGATGCCTTTGCTGCCCTTGCTGCTGGCACCCGACTCCAGCTTCTTCAACCTTCCAACATGGAATCGGTACCAGTAACTCTCCAGAGAGCATCCAGGATTCACGCATTGGAAACAGTGAAGCATCAACCTCATAGACTGAGACGCTTCCGGGTTCTCGGCCTGTCTGGCCCACAGGTGAGCATTGCTGGACTACCCAGGCACTAGCCTGTAAGCCACTCTCACAAATCCCCTTTTGTAATCTTTCAGTTCTGATCCTCTACAAAGCATCACCTAACACTGCCAGCAAAGACTACTGTAAAAACATTTGGTCTTGGGAGATGGCTAAGTGAATAAAATGCTTCCCATGCAAACATGAAGACCAGAGTTCAGACACTGAACCCATGTGGAAAAAAAAAAAAAGGCAGACATGGCAGCTCGCTTGAAAGGCAGGGAACAGGGGACTCCTCAAGGCAAGCTAACTAGCTAAACTGGCTGGAACTAGAAATGTCTGGGTTCACTGAGAAATTCTCCATCAACTAGTAATGTGGAAAGCAATTAAGAAAGAATCTGAAAGTAATTTTGCATTCACAAACACTTTTAAAAAACTTTATAGTCAAAACTAGAACTTTCTATTAGTTTGCCATAACATACAGAGCTGTCACTGCAATATGTCATATGCATTAAAGATATTTTGGTAAGACACTTCTTTTTATTTTTATTAATGCGTATTCTTTATACATGATGATGAATTTGATGACAATAGTTTTTTTTTTTGGTTTTT
>REGO01000094.1:781629-845574 GCA_010120015.1 Rhombomys opimus
GCTATCTCATTCTGACCTTTCCCATAGTTTCTCTCCCTCTTTGTGGCTTCTGTCTCCATCCTTCCAACTGTCTGCCTTCTGCTCTTAGGTCACGTGTATACCTTGGTAAGGCATCTTGTGTGCTACACACGAGCATGCTCACAGAGATCACTCGATGGTATGTGTGTTTGAAGAACAGTAAATGAAGTCAACATTCACTATGTGTTTCACTCAGCACTTTAAATACGGTCCAAACATTGCAGCCACAATGAGTTTAGATTGAACAATGTGTTCTAGATTGAATGTCCTCACAGGCTCATGAGAGCTGGTTTGCCAGCACAAGGTTTGGCAAGTGATGCTCTACAGGGCTCTGTCCTAAGCAAATGGATTAACTCCTTGATGGATTATGACAGAAGTATTGGGAGGTGATGAAAAGTGGGATGAGGGGTCCAGCTGGGGTCACTGAAGGGCCCCGCTCATTCCTGTGTTACCCTCTGTCTTTGCCTCTGCTTATTGTTCATCATGTGGACCTCCTCCCCTTAAAATCTACACTGTCACCGTGTCTGACTCCACCTTGGTCCTGGAGTGGATGGCACGCAAGAGGTAACCTAAATATCTAAAACCACAGGCCAAAATAAATATGACTCCCTAAGTTGTTTCTTTAATTATTTAATGACATCAATGATAAAACTGACTCATACAGTCTGACTCCCCCAAAAGTTTTAAACTTTTTTACCGTTATCTGCTTATTTAATACATGTGAATTTGCCTGCATGTGTGTGTGTGTATACGTGTGGGAGGTCAGAGGATGATTTGAGGGGTGTTTCTCCTTCCACCATGTGGGTCCTGGGATTGAACCTAAATCTCAGACTTGATCTCAAGTGCCTTTACCCACTGCGCCATCCCTCCAGGACCCACACACAGCTTTGTGATTTAGAGGCAGCCTGCTGCCCCCACACTCCCATTTTTTTTTTTTTTTTTTTGCCTTAAGCAAGCAACAGGCTTTGTCACACATCAAGGAATAACTTAAACTCTGCTTTTATTTTTAAATTTGATGACCAGTCTTCAGTGGTGTGTGTGTGTGTTTACTTTTTTTTAATGCGTTTCTTTCCATTCCTTTTAAAGCCTCACAACTGAGCTTATTCCAAATGCAATTCAGTAGATGGAAGATCTGGTAAAGGAATGGTCCTTCGGGTCTGACATGAGAAGAGGAGGTGGAACCATGTCAGTTGGGAAAGTTTTAAGCATTTAAATGCCTTGAAGAACCGATTTCCCCTTCCCATACTCAGAGTCCCAGAAAACCCCCTGGAGAAATGGCAGGAGCGCAGACGGTAGCCCCGGCCTCTTACCATGCACGTTCAGCCTGGGCATCAGCAGGGCAAAACTAACCAGAATCAAGGTCGATAGCCAGGCGGTGAAAAACAAATCTCTCGGAACTGAATCGACAGCAGCAGATTACGGAGGAGCAAGCAAGAAAGAAAAAAGATGAGGTGAGTGTTTTCCGTTTCCAGCCAAGCAAACACATGAACTCTGCTGTGGTTCTGGAACAGCGTGCCCTTCCTTCCCCTTGAAGGGATTATCTCATTTTCACAGCTCTGCATATGACAACTCCTGGGCTTCCTGCTTTCAGCTACTCCTCTCAGTTGCTTCATTTTTGTTTTAACTCTAAAAATATTCGAAATTGAGCCGAACCCTCATTAGCTAGATATGTTAACTGGTAGCAAGCCCCGACAGCACCCTAGAAGCATTGTTATGTCTGATGTCTGAGCCCAGCTCCAACACAGAACCAGTGCCATTTGATCCCAGAAAGACAGCCGAATTTGAGGCCAGATGTCTTATTTTGGGGAACGACTAAAAATACCATCCCGCCTAATTTTAGCATGGAGAATAAACATTATCTGTGTGTTTCTGCGGCTCCCAGGAGATTCTTTTTAGTCACAGAATTGAATAACCCTCCTTCCCGCCATGGAGTATTTTTAAAATGTGGGCTCAAGAATAACCCATATACAGAACATTGAAGGCCTGGCTGCCCTCAGAACCAGAAATACACTGTCCAGAATCAAAACTGGATACCCGAAAAGTGCAATCGCCAAGAGTCAGCCAAGACACCTCGCACAATTCTGTGGAAGGTTCGCCACCTGCCAAGACCACGCCAAGTGCTGGTGGTTACGATGGGAGCCTCCGCTCTGTCCACACACTGAACTGCCTGCAAAGCCGCAGTGGGAGTGACGTGACAGAGCGGGATTCGACAGCCGCAGTGCAGGGTGCTCTTCACTGTGGCCAAGCTGAGGCGTTCAGAGTTGAAATCCACGCCCGCTGGTCCTCACACGGACGGTCAGCCTGCGTCGAACCCTGCTGCTGGCGATACAGAAGGAGTTCACGCCGTGCCTTGCTCTCGGAGGGGCACTGTCCCTTCTGAGAGCCCTGCTTTCGCCCTTCTCCAGACAGCCCTCTAATAGAGGCGGACTTGGGTTTTCCCAGAATTCATCTGTTGAAGCCTTATCCCCCAAGTGCAGTCTGATTTGGAGCCAGCGCTTTAAAGACGTGACCGCCACGTTAGGATGAGGTCACTAACTTGAAAGGCAATCCGGTGTGACTGGTACCCTTGCTAAAAGGGTAAATTATGACACACGCTAGAATAAAGGAAGGATGAAGATAGAAGCAGAGATCTGGGTAATGTTTCCACATGCCATGAAACACCAATGTTTACTGACCGAACACCAGAAGCTAGGGGAAAGGCTTGGATAAACTCTTCCTCGGTGCTCTCAAAAGGAACGAGCTTTGTTAAGCCTTGGCTCTCGGACTTCCGTCCTCCAGAACTGGGAGATGATGAGTTGTTTACGACGCTCAGCACATGGTAGTATATTACAAAATTTCAGTAGATTAGTGTGCCCTGCTTGCGGACCACATCCCATTAGCCAAAGCCAGAATCCCTTCAGTCTCCTTCCTGCTGAAGGCAGAATGTGCTGAGAGCGTCTGCTTGTATGGCCTATGTACATTCCAACTTCCCTAGGAGAGCGCCTGCTCCTTTACAAGAGAGTGTGAGAAGGTGAAAAAGAGGTGGGAAAGAAGAAGACCCGCACTGAAGTCAGCTTTCTAAAGCAGCTCAACTTGCCCACGAAAGCAATTCATTAATTCTAATTTTTAAGAGTTCCACACTGGGGAGCCAGTTAGATGGCTTGGTCAGTAAAATGTTTGCCTTGACAGCATGAGGACCTGAGTCTCCACAACCCTTACAATAAGAAAGGCCATGTGCGGTAGCGTAATCCCAGCACTGGGAAGACAGAGGCAGGAGGATCCCTGGGTCTCACGCAAGAGTCGGTCTACGCTACTTGGCAATCTCCAAGCCACAGTCAGACGATGTGTAATGAAAAGAAGAGGATAAGTAACTTAAAGAATGACCCAGTGCTAGCCTCTGGCTCCCATGTGCACGCATGTACACACACAAACAGAGAGAAAAACAGAGACAGAGAGACAAAGAGAGGGGAAGCCAAATCTGAACCTTGTTTTCCAAATTAGGATCAGTACTGTGCTGAGATGAGGGTCTCGATGATGTGCTCCTTGGCAATGGTTTGTCAGCTTGATTTCTAACTTTCAAATACTCTTGCATCCATGAGCCTCCTTTGCACTTTGGCATCTGTCTGGCTGTTGGCTTCGTACAAAGATGCACTCCACCTGAAAGTTCCGGCATCAGCCTTGTATGTGGACATGTAGCCGCTCCTCTCCACTGTATGCCGCCTGCCAGATGAAAAGCAAACGAGGGAAGGGGACATTCAAAACAAAATTTGAAAAAAAAATCTTTAACAAAAAGAATTTCCTAGATTTGCTCACTTTCTAAGAATTTGCAAACCTAAGAAGAAGAGGGAGGGCCTGGGGAAGGTCCAGATTCAGACACAAAGCCACTTGGTTTTTTCTGAATTCACTGAATCTGGCTTCCTACGTGAATATTCACCCAGCATCACTTGTCCTCTGTGTGAGAGGACAGCAGTTAGCTCAGGATAGGTCTCCATCCAGAGAAACACGAGGAAAGCTAATGCCAGAGGAAGTGGCTGAGCACCTCACCTGACGCTGTGGCCGGAGACCCTGTCATTGGGAGTTAACAGAGAATCGGAAGCACAAACTGTCTGCACAGCCGTGCCGGGTTGGCTCCATTTCCACAGACAGAGCCTGGTTTCAGGAGATTTGCAACTGCAACAGAAACGCTGCTGAGTTGATTTGGGATCTGGGTTTTAAGGAGACTGTTTAGAGCCATACAGAAGTCAGGATGTTTAAGCCAGTTGTTGCACTGGGCCATAAAGTGATCCTAATGCTATGAACAGAGGGAAAACTACACACGAGACTCAACTTGATATTCTTTCTCCTCTTTCCTTCCTTCTTTTCTTGTGAATCATTAATATAGACAGCATTCAGAAAGAGCAAATAGAGAATGCCCTGGATACAATACGAATAGAAAACCAGCTTTATGCCCAGAACTTGCTAGAGACAATTCAATTAGTGATGCAAAGAGAACCCTGGCTCTGTTGACACAAAAATAAAACGATCCAATTTCGGGAGGGGGGTAGTATATGAAATAGATGGTAGGGTCCCAAGCCATTTATTTTACATTATTTGGGGGGGAAGTGACTATTTAAAAACTTAAAGAAAACTTATTTTCTGGCCTAGTGTTTGACCTATAAACGATCTATTCAATTGCCTTCGAAAGCAGGAAATAGTTAATAAAACAAAAGGAAAAAAAAGCAGAACGGTTCATAAAAGTGGGCAGCAGACTCCAACACCTCATATTCTCACTGCTTTCCCTTATAAAGTAGTAGAAAAGGTACCATAAAATCAATATTAACTTATTTAAGGAGCCGTAAAAGAGTTCTCTGGTCATTTGGTCCACCTACAAAAATCATCTCAGTAAACCCCCATGTTTGAGCACTATCTGCTGTGGTTATCTACCAGGCCTTGGCGATAAGCAACTGCTGTTACTCCTGAGTCTGGTTGGGGAGGAGCCTTGCCGAGCAAACAGGCCAAGCTTTGTCACGGAACTCTGTAAAGGTCACCAAAACCGAGTCTGCATTCATACAAACACAGAGTGGAACGGAGATGAAATGTCCACACATCTCCCCCAAATAAAACAGCACCCACTGAACCTTTCCTTGACGTTCCACAAAAGTTAATCACAGCTCCCCACCCGACACGTCGATGTGATTGCCTAGCATTTCTGCCTCCTTTTTGTTTAGGGAAAGAGTTCACAGCTCTTTCTGGCTGGTCACAGCCTCCTCCCGTCCCATCCCTGCCCCCACCATGCTGCTGTTCCACAGCCCGAGCTGGCACTCTCTGTCAGACCATCAGCAGCAGCTCTGCTTTCCCAACAACCCCTTTATTTCCTGTGGTGGAGGTGCTGAGGTTCTGAAGGACCCACGCCGGTTCCCTCTGCCTCGGCCACCTGTTCATCTCTTCCTCTGCAGGACAGTTTTTCTACCTTCATTCCCTCCACACAATCCAGTTATCGTTAATCATTCGTTTTATTTTCTTTCATGATTTTGCCATAACTTTTCTCTTTAAAATAAAAAGGTAACTCTTGAATTGTTTTTGTGGCACTTACTTTTATTTTTAAACTGGTTGATTGATTAATCGATTGATTGATTGTTGGAGAGTAGGTCCACACATGACAAGGAATGCCTGTAGAAGTCGGAGAATGAGTGTTGTGGCCCACACCTTTAATCCTAGCACTCAAGGAGGCAGAGGCAGACGGATCTCTGTGAGTTTGAGGCCAGTCTGGTCTACTAAGTGAGTTCAGGACAGCCAGGGCTACACAGAGAAACCCTGTCAGATTATCAGGCTGAGCAGCAAGCGCCTTCAGCCTCCTGAGCCTGCTCAACAGCGCTCAAGTCTTCCACTGTCTGGAGATTATCATATAAGACTATCCAAATTTGATCTTTTCTTCTCTACTTGGAGCAGACTGGGGAGAGGGGAAACTATCCTAGTTAGGGTTTCTATTGCTGTGATGAAACACCAGGACCAAAAGCGGTTACAGGGGAAACATTTGTTTATTTGTTTGTTTGTTTGTTTGTTTGGCTTACATGTCCACATCACAGTTCATCACTGAAAGAAGTCAGAGCAGAAACTCAAACAAAGAAGGAACCTGGAGCTGATGCAGAGGCCATGGTGGGGTGCTACCCACTGGCCTGCTTTTCATGGCTCGCTGAGCCTGCTTCCTTACAGAATCCAGGACCATCCGCCCAGGGATTGACCCCCTTACAATGGTCAGGGCCCTCCTGCCTCAATTACTAATTAAGAACAACAACAAAAAAAAAAAAAAAAAAAAAAAAAGATGCTATAGGCTTGCCTACAGCCCAATCTTAGGGAGACAATGTCTCAATTAAGGCACCCTCCTTTCTGACGACGCTATCTGTGTCAAGCTGAGCTAAAACCAGCCAGTCCAGAAACCATTGCAGATCAAATCAGTGCTCAGCCTCCTGTTCAACTGGCACTTAGAAATTAGAGCTCCAGCTTGTTACCGTTGATTATACACCATTAACTTTATTTCTCCATGTTTGTATTTAACTTATTTCTACTCAACCATGGTGGGAGGCCTCAATGAGTGTGTTGGCCAAGTTTTATGTTAACTTGATGCAGGTTAAAGTCATTTTGGAAAAGGGAACTACAGTTGAGAAAATGCTCCCACCAGATTGACCCCTGCGCAAGCCGGGTGGGGCATTTTCTTAGTTAGTGTTTCAAACAGGAGGGCTCAGCCCGCGGGGATTAGTTGTAGCACCAGTCCGTTGTAGCACCAGTCCTAGGTGCTATAAGAAAACAAGGCTTAAAGATCAAGTGAGTAGGCATGGAGCTTTATCAAAGCGACAGAAACCTGAAGGAAGATGGTGAGATCAGAGATGGTGGCCGTGCAACCATCACTTGTCAGTGAACAACCTCTTGACTCCTGCGTAATGCACACTGCCTAGAAAGGTACTGCGCACACCATTGGTGGCTACTGTTAGTAGTCAGAAAAAGATGGGTTGTGCTGCAATTTTTAAAAATCTCAGTAACTTCACACAACAAGAAGCTTTTCTAAAATTGCCTGTATAAAATACAACATAAGTCCCGAAGACTCCTGTAAGCAATGGTACTTGTGAAATGCACATTTCTTTATCAGGGCCAATCACTACCATGTAAAACTGTGTTCATGCTCAGAAAGACAGAGGAGAAAAATAAAGAGAAGCCTTCCAAAGGGACTGAAAGCAGCATAATTCTCTCACTTATGTTCCTCTTTCTTGGTCAAATGAATTACCTGGTCTGTTCTAATTACCATATAACCCTGGGAACATATGTAACCAGAGAAGATGAGACAACCAGATGTTTGCAGGCCTAGTAACATTTACTGCATATACCCACTTTTAAACGTAGAACGAAAAAAGAAAGGAAAGAAAGGCAAAGGAAGCGGGGATGAAATTTAGTTTGCTAACTTATCACAAAGAAATAAATTCAAGAAATTTTCAGTATGTGAAATTATTTTGTTAAAGAATCCAGCAATGGGAATAAATTCATTCTCCTTGAATTATGTTCCTTCTCCAAACCCTTCCTGTTGTCCAGGTGGCTGAACAGACCATGCCTTTCAGCAAAGTGGCCCAAGTCTTTTAACTCAACTTCTTCTCCAAGCTGTATCTCCAAGCACCTGCCCAAAGAGCATTTTCTCCAAATGAATGAGACAGTCGGGATCCCCTAAATATATTTGAATTTAAACTCCCATAAGGTCACTTAAAGATTCCGCAACATTTGCCCCGTCATCTGCTAACAACAAGAGTTATCATTAGCTGTGTAGAAAGCAGCCCCTGCATGCAGGCCTTCCCAGCCCACGATCTGTGCTGATTCCAGTAAGTGCTGAGGATCCTCTCCTCGTGATTCACGGGGTTCCCCTCCAGAGTGAAAGCAAATTTACACCAAAAACTGAAGCTTAACTTTATTTCCTGGTCAAATTTGGGGGAATCATAAACACTAGACACATTCATTTTAAATCTCAAACCATTATCACAAATGCAGAGTATCAGTCGCTAATATGTATTGTGTGCTAGGAAATGTGCTAAGTGCTTTGTGTCACTGGTCTTTTTCTGTAACCAGAGAGACAAGGACTGTTATTATCTGTATTTTATAGAAGAAGAAACTGGAGTTTTAGAAAGTGGGTGAGTAGCTTGTTCAAAGTGGAAAAACCTGAGCTATAACTTAACTCAGTCACCAGCCTAGGATCAACTGTTGTTCAAATGTTTCAGTCCTGAGAAGTCCATCCTTGGCTGAAACCTTCAACTTGAGCATTTTAAAAAGAGTAAGTGAAATAATGTTAACTCATTACCATGACAATACTAACCCACTAAAAAAAAAGACTAAAAAGTCTTAATCAACTCTCCAGATAAGTAAAGGCTTGGGTTGTTAGGGCGTTTGTTTGTTTGTTTGCTTGCTTGCTTGTTAGGGATTGTTGAGACGAGGTCTGTCTAGGTACTTGAAGCTAACCTCAAACTTTCAAACACTAGGATTATGGCAACCCTCACCATACCAGGCAAAGTTTCTGAGCAGCAGATCAGGAACCACCTCTTCAAGTCTTCCCTTCTCCAGTTGTGTCTTCCACCTGACAGCCCCTTTTGGGATTCCATATGCCAATATTTCCCTTAGGAGAGGGCACATTTCAAATATCACTTGCTCATATTAGAATTAATAAAGTAACCTTGTGACCTAGAATGGTTGATACAGATAAACCACCAAACAGATCTGCTCACTGTGAACCCAAAAGAGGCAACATGAGGTTATTTCTTTGTTTGCCACACCCCAAGTTTATATATATGTTGTTAGCAGTGAACCTGGGACAGCAGACAAGGCTCCTCAAGATACACATCCTGCTTTACGATATCTGGGGGAAATGAAAGATTTTTAAACTCACATCCTATTGCCCCAAGTGGCACTGGACTGGGAAGGAAGAGGATTTTCTGGAAGGACAGAGAGATGTACTGCAATGGTCAGCTGGTTCAGAAAGCAACTCTGCCACTCTGCTTTGCCACTGTCAGCAGATAAGCTGACACTGTGATTATCCAGGACATCTGGGGATGTCTCAAAGATAACCCTCAAAGCCAGGAAGAGCATAAAATAGTGAGAAAATGAGGCCCAGAAAGATGGGCTAACTGAAGAAACAACGAATTCATCCAAACAAAAGCAGGGTGAGTATGTCTTACATGAAGGGAAACAGCCAGTGGTTCTCCATGTCAACCTAAGTGATGGCAAAGGAAGACAGGAGCAATGGTGTTGCCTAATAGGTGTGGCTGAGAGGCTCTAGGGAAAATTAGCCTCTCACAAGAATGAACTCCTTCATGGGTCATCCAATACATAGTGGTCAGTCCTGAAACCATGCGCACACAGACAACAGAAACAGGCCCAGAAGTTTGTGTCACCAGAACACCAGACCAACAGTTAACGCAATTCATACATATTCTTCTTTCTCTGTCTTGTCTCTCCCTCTGTCTCTGTCTCTGTCTCTGTCTGTCTCTCTTTCTGTCTCTATCTCTATCTCTTTCTCCCTCCCTCCCTTTCTCTCACTCTTTCCATGTCAGACATTAGCTATTGGTTCTGTCTCTAGAGAATACAGCCATCTTTGACCATCCCCCAACACTAACCTGGGAGGTTTTTTGTTTTTTGTTTTTTCAGTACCTGCGGGTTTTGCTTAAAGACTCTGCCTTTTGCACAGTGGTGAAAAGCTGTGCTTTATTCTCCCTCAGGGAAATAGTCAAGAGCATCAGAGTAGCCAACAAAAAGAAAGCCTCTTGAGTGATCTGTTCTGGGTGCTCCCCAGCCTCCTCAGAACCACTGAACCTGGGCCACCTCTGTGTGATCCAGCGAAAATCAAAACCACAGCTTAAAGCCCTGAAAAAGTTTGTGGGGTGGGGAAACGAAGCACTCCTCTGAGTTCTGACGCAAATGGAAAAGACTTTTTCCACCCGGTTGCCCCTCTGGGCCCTTCACCACCTGGAAAAAAAGAGTGATACGTGATTGAGCAGAAGGAGGGCCTCTGCCTCCCACTTGAATTCCATTTTTTTTTTTCATCTTCTTTCTAAAAACAGAGAATTCTATGAATCTTTTTCTGCTTCTGAAATATTTTCTGCAGGATTGAGTGCTTGCAAGGCGATGATTATGAATGACTAAACAGCCCTGCATATATTTCTGGAATACTTGGAAATGCCTGTTATTTCTGGAAATGTGTGCTCGCTCAGGTTATTCCAGCAAAGGGCAGCTAGGGGGAAAAATGCTTTCCTGATAAAAAGCTTGCAGCCCCACCTGCTGCCTTCTCAGAGGACAGCAAGGTTTCAGAAGCGAAAAACAAGGACCTGGTTCAACAGCCTCATTTCCCAAACGCGAGTCGTGTAATCAGCTGCTTTCGTGAAAATGAACCAATATGTTCCCACCAACTGCAGCGCAAATGTATAGCCCTGTGCTATGTTTGACAAGCAAAAGAGATGGCATCGAGGCAAGAGAGCAGGCTTTTCATAGTCTGAAACGCTCGTCAACATCTACAGCAAACTGAGGCTATCAGAGTGTTCCCTAGAGAGTACACGGCCTTGGGGACAGACATATTGTCTTTTATTGTATTATTTATTTATTGGGGGTGCACCCACATCACAGTTCATGTGTGAACAACAGAGGACAAGTTGTGGGAGTCACTTCTCTTTCCACTGTGTGGGTCCCAGGGATCAGACTTGGCAGCAAGCACCTTTGCCTGGCGAACCAGCTCCTCAACCCACAGATGCCCCTAAAAGGGGCAAGATAAACATAAGCCAGTGGCATTGGCGCGTGGTTCTGTGCCTGGGTTTTAAGAAAATGTTAGAATAGGAGCTGAAGGGAGGCACCAAGTCTTTCACACCCTTCCTTTTAGAACAGTCCTGGTTTCACCTTCCCCATATCTCCTTCCATGGCTCATTCACACAGGACCCAGAGCTAGAGACAATTTCCCACAGAATTCCTTTGGTTTTTTGTTTGTTTTTTGTTTTTTTTAAATTCCTTTGTTTTGATTACTTCCACAGCTACAAAGCCTAGGAATCCATGCACTCATTTACACCCAATGTTCTGTTCTACCTACTTCCTGGAGCACTGTTCCTCAACCTTCCTAACGCGGTGACCCTTTAACACAGCTCCTCATACAATTATTTTGGTACTATTTCATAACTAATTTTGCCACTGCTATGAATCATTATATATATCTGATATCAGGATATCTGATATGTGACCCCTGTGAAAGGGCTGTGCAATCCCCAAAGGTGCCATGACCCACAAGACTTCAACCACATAGACCATGAATTATCTATCCGTCAGGTTAGAATAAGCAAATGTCATCAAGGAATTTTGTCTTCTTCTGTACCCCTTTTATCCTTCCAGGAAGTCTCATGGGCTCTTCAGATGAAATCTAGCTTTCTACCACAGCTATAAAGAAAGAAGAATACATTTGCCCCCAGCCACACACCCACATCCACCCTGCTTCCCATTTTAAAGACAAACAGCCGGGAAGGCCACTAAGCATGCCATGGCAGGACTGTGCAGCCTCCTGCTGCCACATCAAGGACATCATTTTCGTTTATTGGGCAGACTTCACCAACTGAAAGAAAAACAGCCTGCTCTTCACAGTGGCACAGTGCTGTGCTGATAACGTAAGTAATTGTGGTATTTTCAATGAGTACCTACAATGACCAGGAACCTCTAAGGTTTGCACCCTTCCATGTTAGCAGAGCGTTTTTGCTGTGTCTTCTAGACAACTTTGTAATGTAATACAATTTTAAACCTCCAAGAGTTGTCCAAATAACATCCACACTTCCCAGGTATACCAGTGACCTGAATCCAAAATGTGTAAGCTGGGAAATGTTTGTCCCATTTGTTTTATTACTCTTTATGTAAAACTTTTTCCAACTTGTTCAAGAATTCATTACAAACAACGTGCATCTGATTTCTAAAGGAGAGACAGTCACCTACATAACTTCTGCTCTCTTAGTGAAAACTGGGGGCTTCACACTGGTACAGCCTTTCTCCCTAACCTAAGGCCCACATTCAGACTGGACCACTCCTGCCAACAATGTCCTTCCCAGCTCTACTTCTATTCTAACCCAAGTTCCAAGCCATACTCATGCCTTCGTTTCCGTGTTATATGTCTTCATATCTTCCATGTTGGAGTACCTCTTCAGCCATTTGCCTTTCATGATTTCCACATGTTTAAAGAGTCTAAGCAAACTATTTGAGAAAATGTTCTTTATGTTTTGGGGATGACTATTGCAGACAAACATGCTCTTATCAATGAATCATGTCAAGGGAGACATGGCAAGAGCTCTGAGTGCTCTCCCAGAGGACCAGGGTTTGGTTCCTTTCACCCATGTGGCAGCCCACAAGCGTATTCACCTCCTTCTCTCATAGCACCTAACATAAGCACCATAATGGTTTGCTTACTGCTCTCCAAATTTTCACCTTCCAGATGCAGGAATCATGCTGTGTTCTTTGTTCTACCCTTAGCTCAACGACTACCATGTAAAAAGCATTAACAGCGATTCACCGATCCTTAGTGAATAAGGAAACTTGGACACAATTTTTTTTAGCTACTCATTTTAAAGTCACCTAGTAAACTGAGGCAAAACCAAGACTCAATCTCAGGCCGTATGCTTCCATTCACTACGCAGGTCGTCTCTCCCAGAGATTTTCCAGTGATAGTATTTCCCCCGCTAATCTTTAAAGTGACCCTCCTCCTCCATGCTGGGCCAAGATGCCTGGGAAAGCATCCCTGCTATGCTCCCCCTAAGAAGTATTTTCTCTAAGAAGTATGTCAGGTGTGGGTACGCTCTTAGACACTGCCGATTCCGACACATTTCCCCTAAAGAAAGAAAAGTCCGAGGATGTGGAGAGCTCGTCCTGGATTATCAATCAATCAGCAAGTGAGCTGACGACCTGGTCAGGGCTGACCCACTACCATCACTGCTTTGTCATTAGAAGACCCTCAGTCAACATGACTCGCCTGCCTTTGGAGTAATTTACTCCTCCCTTAATTTTAAAGAAAGAAATCTGAGTACCACAAAATGCCGTGAAGTCTTTCAAGCTTTTGTCACCAGCAAAATGTAAAGTTTATTCTAAGCATGTAGAGTTTCACCTCACTCCATCACATGTTTCACATGGAAAGTAGCATAGCAAAAACTGAGGTAAGGTTCATTTGAAACATATCTTCCCTCTTCATCTTTATGAACTTGTCTAAAATGTGGGTCGGAGAAAAGCAAATGTTGATTTGCACAAACTATCCCAAGTCTTAACCCAATAACTTCCCAGCAATGGCATTTAATATCTCTGAGGTTTACTTTCCTCTTCTTCAAAATAAAATATATATAATCTATTTCACAGGAATTACATAAAAATCAGTTACCCACAGGCTTGTGCACAATATCTTCACTGCTTAATTTTGGTAGAAAATGATAGATAGACAGACAGATAGATACATACATACATACATACATACACACATACATATGTTTATAGATATATAAATGGATGGATGGAAATATGCTAGACAAATAGATACATATGCACATACATACATAGCTGATGCATTACTTATTTACATACATAGATACATAAATGAATGGATAAGTAGTGAGGATTTTTGGTTCCTTTAAAAACATAGAAATGTTATAGAAATATGTTTTTGTTTTAATCCCAGGTGTAGGTTATGGGGCTGCTTCAGATTGTCCCCAGAGGCTGACTATGATTTGCCTAGTGCTCTAGCAGTGGCATGAGTTTGTCAAGACAGTTTCTGCAAGCATATGATATAAATGCTAGAGCCCCAAGAGGCACTGAAGCAACTGCTGCTCTCCCAACCCCAACTCCAGCTGCTGTTTCCCCTGATGCTCCTGCCCGTTTGCTCTTGCTACTATTGCTGTTTATTCCCATTGCTGCTTGCTGGATTACTGGTTGCTGGCTGGAGACATCCTGATGAAGAAGATCAAACTTGACCCAAGGAACTCGACGCCTCTAACCAGCAAGAAGTGGTCTAATGACATTGACGCCCTCTTTCCCCTCTAGTCTTTCTCTCCTAGCTAGTGTTTCGGGGCTGAAAGGGATAGGGCTGATTGTAGGGAGGTAGGAAAAAGAACCCAAAACAGCAGCCAAAAGTCCAGCTATATGGATACATACATGGATGAATAGATAGATAGATAGATAGATAGATAGATAGATAGATAGATAGATAGATAGATAGATGGATGGATGGATGGATGGATGGATGGATGGATGGATGGACGGACGGATGGACGGACGGACAGACAGACAGACAGACAGACAGATAGATAGATAGATAGATGATTGATGAATGATGGATAGATTGATGGCTGGATGAATAGACTGACAGACAGGTTCCTTCTCATCTTTCCCTGCAAAGAATTTTTTGAGGGACTGAATATCGTAGCATTAAGTCTAATATGTAACTACCATACAATCTCTCACTTTCATTTCACCAAAATGATAATAAGTGTTCTCTAATATATAAGCCATAAAACTCCTCAAAGTTCTGTAATTTGACTAATCAGTTCTCTACGGTGTGTGTATGTTTGTATATGTCTGTGTGTCTTCTGAGCCATCACAAAAGCAAGTTGTTACAGTTACATGTGTGAGTTGTACATTCATAACAGTGAAATAAGCTTCTCCAGTATAAACCAGGTTTGGAGAAAGGCACATATTATCTGTTTCTAAAACTATACAAAAAAAAAAATGTGTGGTTCTGCTTTCTAGCTGCTAGGAAGATTCTGTGGGTTGACACCACACATTCACAAGTGAAAAAAAGCACACACCACACTCAGCCTCACACCTCACACATGAAGCATCGGAATGGAACCCAACAACTGCTTCTAGAATTCGGCAGCAATCTCTAGCAGTTAGTTACATTCCAAAAGTAGTGTATCAATTCGGTATATTTAGACAGTCCCGTTGCCCAATGGGAACCATCAGGGGTCTCTCTTTGAACTGATACATTGGCCAGATATTCCATATTCTGGACTAGGCTCCCTCAAAAAAAAAGTCTGTTTTGATTAAAAATTGGTTTGAAAATTACTCTAGCGATATAGAAGAAATGGGCTCCATTAAAAAATTACTGGCATGATAAATCCTTGTTTTGAATTTGAGCAACAGCCATCAATACCAGTACCAACTCCAGCAATGCAGGCCAGTACTCAGAGACTTGGGGTTCTAGGAATAAATGCTATAAAAATGGGCCTAGTGATCCCTACATGTAGCACTACGACCCTAGGTAGGTAACAGAGAAAGAAAGGATCACAAACTGGACTCCCTCCTATGCAGTACCTGTCTTGAATCCAACAAATGTATGCTAAGATAATAATTGGATATATTTCTCCAATTTTCATTTCTTTTCTTTTGCCCCTTCTTCAAGTATTGAATGTCAAACAGATCATTTGAAAATAGCTTAATTTCATCTTCCTCCTTTCCAATTTCCATCCTTATTACATGACATGTTAAGGTACTCACTAGTTACCTAATATCTGTCCATCCAGATGAGCGGTATAACCTGCCTTTTTGTCCATTTACAGATATTCACAGTAATGAGAAGCTCGGTCTTAATATCCGAGTCCGTACATCTAGAGAGTCACTGTGACCCTCATTCATAGGAATGGCTACTGTATTTATATAATAGCTGCTTTTATGCTGCTGTGATCAAACGGCCTGCCCAGAAGCAACTTTAAAAAAGTGTTTGTTGTGTGATCCAGATGGTGAGAAGGTCCATCAGGGAAGGAATGACATGTCATGGCCACAGAAATGGGAATCCGGATGAGCACATTTTATCTGTGCACAGGAAGCAAACAAAGAGAGCAGGAACTAGGGCAAGGCTATATCCCCCCAAAGCCCACGTCCAGTGACATACTTCCTCAAGCAAAGCTCTGCCTCCTAAAGGTTCCAGAACCTTCTCAAACAGCACCCTAACTGGGGATCAAGTGATCAAATACATGCACCTCATTCAAACCACAAACCATTGTCATAAGAGGAAGCAAAAGCCAGTGTCCTCAGAGGGAGCAACAAAGTGTTACCTAAATTCAGAAAAAAAGTCAGTAAGTGAAGGATCAGATCACAAAGAGGTCTTCGAAGGGTTTTGGTGAAGATAATTGCTGGGGGAAGTATTTTTCAGAGGGCAAGAGGAGAACTTAAGAAAAGAAGTATTCTCAAAACAAAACAAAAATACAACCTTGACCAACAAAAAAAATGTAAAAAATAAAAACACTTTCTGTAATGAACTGGATTACAGATAATGATGTAAAACTACTTCAAAGAGCAATTGTGTTCACAGATAATTAGAACTAAGTGGCGTTGCACTGGTTGAGTTAAGAAGAGAAGATCTGGCGGAGGACGGTGTTGAGCAGTGCGCTGAAGAACAGACTGGGATTCTTGGAGGGAGCAGCAAGAAAACGTTTCAGATAAGCAATGACTAAAGATGTCACCTCTGGAAGCACTTCCAGACACATTCACCCAGCTGCTCCTGAGTGAACTAGTCATTCATTCATACTGACTAGCCATGTTGTGCTCAGCGTTGTACTGCAGCACCGTGAGCCTCTTTATAGCGCTTAAGTATGACGGTGGAGATAACATTAAATAATTACAAACTAGTTATAATTTAACCGCGACTGTTGTAAATGTGCGAATAAGTACAGGACTTTATGGGGGCATTGACATTTTTCTTTTATTTTTGAGATTACAGTATAATTATATCATTTTTTCCTTTTCCTTTTTCCTCCAACCCCTCCCATATTTCCCACCTTGCTCTTTCAAGTTCATGGCCTCTTTTTTTATTGATTATTGTTATGTGCATATACGTATAGACAAATATTCTAAACTATTACCTGTTCAGTTTGTATAATGTTACACACATACAGAGAGAGACAGACATATTTATATATAGTTTTAAGAATCCACTGTTTGGCATTACATACCCAAGGTGTGCTTGCTAGAGAAGTCTGTTTCTCTCATTCTCAGCATTCCTTTGTTGCCTATAGTTCTGAGGCCTTCTAGGCTTTCCCACATCCACATCGGCATGTCTATTGTTCAGCTTGTTCAGCTCCTGTTTAAGCAGTCACATTGGTGAGACTTTATGGGTGTAGCTTTTGACATTACTAGACATATAGACTAATGGACCAAAATTGAAGACAAACACCTGAGCACACATGACTTTAGCCAATTTATGTTTCGCAAAGATCTCAAAAACATCTGGAAAAAAAAAGAAAGCATCATCCATAAATGGTGCCTGGAAATTTTCCAATTTTCCAGGTCCACATCGTCCTTATGCTACCTCATCCCTACCATCACCAAGAATTAAAGAATATAATCGAAGGCAGAAGAATGTAGGAGCCAGAGAAAGCGACAGTGAGCCTACAGTAGCTATTGTAGTCATGAACTCACATCTGTTGAGGCACGTGTAAGGCCTCACAGGATCAAGACAGCCAGATCCCCAGCATAAGTGGGAGAGGTGATTTCCAGGGCCCCTCCTCTACTGAGGAGCTATAGGCTTTTGAAACTTTTGCAGGGAGGGAGAATCATTATGTTTGTTTGTTTGTTTGTTTGTTTGTTTGTTTTAATATATGATCATTGGTAGATTTCCCATGCTTCAGTGGATGAGCCCACATCCATATAGAAGGGAAACATTAACTGGAATTAGTGAGTTATGGAAAAGGCAGAGGTATGAGGTTAGAAGGTGGCTGTGTATCAGTGATTTGTAGGAAGTTGGAGGGTAGAAATAAGAATGAATGTAATCATGTTTCATGTTGTACTTGTATGAAATTCTTAAGAATGAAGAAAAGTTAATATTAAAATAAATGAATTTAAAATAAAGTACTTCTGTATGTCCCTTCCCATCACTCTCATAACTTTCCTATCATAACATTTTTAGCATGTTAAAAGCACATTATGAAGTCATGACTCACCTCAAGTAGCAAGCATAAGTCTTGAAGTAGCAACTCTAAAAACATGAGTCATAAACACGGTACATCAGTGTTCTCACACCTGTGTGAGCACAATCCTCCAAACACAGGCGGTGTCCACTGCTCTGCAGGTTTCCCAGGAGGGGAAACAGGTGCTGTCAGCTTCTTTCTGCTGGTTCCTTTTGTTCCGGGTTGGATTTTTTTTATAGTTTTTATTATTTACTTTCATTTTTAAATTAAATTTAGTTTTTTGAGAGCTCCGCAGATGAGTACTGGACCTCTTCCTCTTTATTATGGCTGCATGTGTGTGTGTGTGTGTATGTGTGTGTACATGTGTGTGTCCATGCATGTGCATGCATGTATGCGTCTACATACACATGAACATACAACCTACTGAGTACGTTTGCTGTTGCCCGTGTGTACATGTGCCTAGGCTACCAGTGCTCAGTGGATGCTGAGAGGCAGAGAATAGCTTCTTTCAAGGACACGCTTCCACACAGATTGTCCAATCCTATGAGGCTGTTTTGTAATCTCCATGCACACTGTTATATGTCAGAGTTTGCCTCTTTCTCTTCTTGATTCATAGTCTACTTGATGAATACACCATTATTTCTTCACCTACTCCCTTATTGACAGATATTCAGGTTGCTTCCAAAGTTTGGCCATTACAAATAATGCTGCTATGATTTTTTTTATTCCCTAATTGAAAGGCTTTCTAATTAGCTGTTTTAATTTTGTATAGTGTATCCTTTCCCATTTACCAATTAGATGGCCGTAATCCCATTCCACTGGAGGATTGAAAGGTCAAAGGTAATAAAGCTGCAGGCCAAGATTTAGTTTCCCATTCTAAAAAATTCCATGAGTGGATATAAAGCCCATGTACTAAGCTCACTTCATTCATTCCCTTACAAGTTTCCACGTGTGGGTCATCTGGTTGTCCTAAATTGCAAATGTAAGTCAGAGTGACTCTATGACACAAATCCTGTTGTTATTCACATTTTGTAAGAGGATAAACAGGATCCTTGAGAAACTTGACTAAGAATAGAGCAATGAGACTCATATCCATTGGCTTGTTCGATGTCATTTATTACACAACACCATATGAAAATGGGTACCAGAGATGGTATATATAATATCAAAAAGCCGTGGCCTCTAGAATCAGGTACCCAGCTAAGACATTAAACGATAGAGGAGAAGAAGGCGGATTTGGGCTTCTAGACTACTACAAAGCTGAAGGTGTTGTTCCCAGACACTGAAGCCCCTAAGGGTGATACCATGGACTTGTCACTGCTGAGGCTAGACCAAGAATGAAAGGTTCTAAATGCCACAAACAGCATCCAATCAGAAGTTTAAGACAACTTTCCTCCAGGCAGCAACTCTGACCCCAGGTGCTAAATAACCAAGTATTGAGAGTAAAGCCATTGCCCCACGGAGAGAAGCAGCAGTTTTTCAGGGTCACAGAGTCAGCCCTGTTGCATGAGTCCCTGTACTAAATGGTCACACGAACTCTAGCAAGGGTCCACGTCTGCCGAAATGACCTATCCTTTAGAGTGGAGAGGGTGGCAGCCCACCAGACACCAGCAATTTTGTAATGAAGCTAACAAAAGAGAAAACACCATAAGCCCTTGGCTAGAACCTTTCTGTTCATATACACATCTAACTGATTTAATAAAGAGGAGAGAAAACAAGCCATATGCAAAAAAAAAAAAAAAAAAAAAAAAAAAAAAAAAAAAAAAAAAAAAAAAAAAAAAAAAAAAAAAAAAAAAACCAATCCCTGTCAGGCCAGCATAGATTGAGTTAAAAGACCAGAGGAACTCGGCTGAAGAAAATAGTCATTACCTATTGTTTGAGTCTACTTTCTGGTGCTATAATGAAATGCCTAAGGTTGATAACTTCATAAAAAGAAGTTCATTGAGCTCACATTCCAAGGCTCAAGGGTGTGGCACTGGCATGAGCTGAGTTCTAATGCAAGCCTCGTGGAAGATGAAAGTGTAGTGATAGAAGTACACACAGGACTGGGAGATTATAAATATTCCCCTGGCCTCCCAGGCTTTGTTTTAAGCTCTAAGTTGAAGCAGCCATTACCCGGTAACTGTCATATTCCTCACATCTATAAAACTCGCAGCATGGTCATGAGTTCTGCTGGTAGCTCAAGCAGTAGACTCCTGGGCCTATAGAGACACAACTGCAGCTGCTGGAGCATTGGGTCAGAAGGGCAGAATCCTGTGGTGGCCCTGGACATGGCCCTGCGTTAGGCTGTCATTGAAACAGATTCATACTTCTAGGCCTTGGAGGCTGCAGCTTGGAGTAGACCTCAAAGACTTCTGAGATGACTGTAAAGGTCATTTTTCTGGTCTCTGGAGCAAACCATCTGCTCTAGTTTTTTCTTTGTTTGTGTTGTCTGTTGTTTTGTTTTGGATTTTAATCTGTGCTAATCGCTTGGTGAGCATTTCTCTGCCACATGCTCTTGTCCCAGAGCGCTTTCCTTATGAGCGGTTTGTTTCCAAAACCTTTCTGCTCTACTTCTTTTTGCTCCTCAGTCTCATTTGAAGTCTGATTAAAAGCAGGCAACAGTCAGGCAACCGCCTAAATGCTTTGATAGTCTGAAATTGCCTCCACTAGATAATAGTCTTTCCTACAAAATCTTGGGCATGAATGCGCTCCAGCCAAGCACTTTGCAATACTTTACGAAGGGGCCTTTCATTTCCATGACTATTTCCCATTTGCATCAACATTCTGGTCGCAAACTCTTATTTAATTTCTAAGGTGTTTCAGAATCTTCTTTTACCTTTCCCCCACGAGAATCACCCATAATACTTTGTTTACACATTTTTAGACCAGTGGTTCTCAACATGTGCGCCACACCCCTTGGAAGGTTGAACAACCCTTGCCCAGGGATCACCTAAGACCATCAGAAAACACAGATATTTACATTATGATTCACAATAGCAAAATTACAGTCATGAAGTATCAGTGGAAACAGTTGTAGGTTTGGGAGTCCGCACAGCATAAGGAACTGTATTGAAGGTCGCAGCTTTAGGGAGGGTGAGAACCCCTGATCTAGACACTCTGGCCACCTTTTCAAATCTTCCAATTGCTGGACTATAGCAATGGTAACAACCTCACTCGTTAGCACCCGTTTTCTAGTCATTCTGTTTTCTATGGCATGAGCGAATCAAAGCAGCCTGGGTATTTTAAGGACTTGAAATGTGTTCAGTTTTTATTTCTGGAAGTCCAGGGCATAGTACCTGGGGAAGCCAGGGAGGACCTCATGACAAACAGTGTTATAACGGCAGAGGTGAGTGCCCCAGAAAGCACTCATCACCTTACACAGAGAGCTAATGATGCTGTGGTCCTATAACATTTCCCCAAATCTAAGCATTCCAGTAGGCTCCACCTCTTAAAGGGCCCATCACTTTCCCAAAATACTACACTGAAGGCCAAGCTTCCAACAAACTCTTGGAAAGCCAACCATGTCCAATCCACAGCATTCACTTCACTGAAGACTTCCCCATATGCGTTACTCATGCCTCTTTAGACTTCTTTGTTTTCCATATATCTGATGAGCAAGGAACTGAGGCTTTTTGGCCCGGGAGGAGCCTTCCCAAGAGAGCCTATTTCTTCAGATAGGTCTTACCCGATACCACACCTATCATAGGCATGATAAGCAGTAAGCCTGCAGCTCAAAGCCAGGCTACAACCTTTATCAGTCCCAAAAGGTTCTTCTCACCCACTATTACTTTGCCCTAATCATTCCAGGGCCAGGTGCCAGACAACTAGGGACAGGCACCATGTCCTAGACCCACTGAAATAAGTCAGTCTATCCAATCCTAAACTTTTTTATCTTACCTTGTCTGTTTCTTCCACCCTCAAATGAAAAGTAAAGACTTGTGCCCAAGATTTCCACCGCCATTCCCTTGGCCTCCTGACCAAATGAGCCTTTGCACGGTGCTATCCCTCCTATTCCTAGAGACTTGTACATATAAATTCTCTCTTCATGTTGTAAATTACATGTCTGTGTACACTAGAATATCTAGCTTTAAGCAAATTCTAGATACCACTAACCCAAGCTGCATGATAACACATACACGTGCAATTCATGGTAATAATAGTAATCCATCTAGAAAAATTACTAAATCTACTCAGTAGAAGCCAAGTAACAAAGCTGAGAAGTATATCTCACCTCTGGTGGGCATTAGGAGGAGTAACATAATTAGACTTGTGTTTTAGAAAGAACATTATACTTGGCTACTGTTGGCCAGCTTTGTCACAGTGACAGAAATCTCTGAGACAATCAGCTCACAGGAAGAAAATTTTTATTTTAGCTCACAGTTTCAAAGGTTTCAGTTTGTGACTTCTTGGTCCCATTTCCTCTGGCCCTGTGTAGGGCAGTACATACATGACAGCAAGAACATGTGGAGGGGAGCTATACACCCCATAGTGGCTAGGAAGCAAAGAGTAACAAGGGACCAGAATCCCAGTATCTCCTTCAAGGGCCGGTGCCAATGCCACAAAATACTTTATCTAGGCCACATGCTAAAAGTTCCACCAACTCCCGGTAGCACCTTGGGTTGGTCACAGAGCTTTGGCAAAGTGGGCCTTTAGGTCGTATTTTACATCCATAACTGGGAAACCTCACAGTGTGGTCCTGAGACCATCAGCAGCGCATAACCTAGAAACTTACTGAACATGGAAATTCATAGCCACCAACCCAAGCCCAAGCCAGAAGTCCAGAGCTGCGCCCAGAAATCCATACATTAGCAAACTCCCTAAGTGACTCACACTAGAGTTTGCAAATCTCTGGGCTAGCACAGAGGTCGGGGATAAATGGGGTCTACCTGGGAGAGACTGGAGGCTTGATCCTTCCTGGATTGCAATTAGAGGAAGAAACTCCAGGCCGGCAGCCTGGGCGGTGTGGCAATGGGGAGAAAAGAATCCATTCGAAACCCGCAAGGAGCAACCGCCCATGTGACAGTGTACAGGAAGTGCCAGGCAGGAGCGCCCCCGGCCAAGTGTGTTAAATGGCCACTGTTGGGTATAGTAGTAACAATTGAGTGGCCACAGATGCCAGCAGCATCAGTGTCACCAGCGTATGATTGACCTGCACTTCCACCATTAGGGCTTCTCACGGGATGAGGTCACAAGGACCTACATCATTCATGGTGCCAGCATCTAAGGAGGCTTCGGGGCCCAGCAACCTGGGGATTCCCTCAGGCAGCAGCTGGGCCTGTCTGTCCTCCAACCCAAGCATTATGCCCGTTTGTGCAACAATGTCCAACTCAAGCCATTGACTAATTTAAATTCTCAAGCAACCACATTAGAAAACTAGTGTGGAACAATTAAAACGTTAAGGAACGTTTGAGGTGGCTCAAAAAGTAAAGATACTTACTGAGTCCAATCCCCAGATCCCACAAGGTGGTAAGAAAGATCCAACTCCCAAAGGTTGTCTTCTGATCTACACATCCATGCTGTGGCATGCATGTTCCTACACACACACACACACACACAGAGAGAGAGAGAGAGAGAGAGAGAGAGAGAGAAACAAAGAAAATGCTTGCATAAATTTTAAAAGTCTGAAAATATGAATACCTGTATGTGCTGTCCTTCAAAATGTATATAAATCGTGCCCTGTCCTGTGTGTGTATGGTCATATGTATGTGTGCATGTTGTTTTCCTCTATTACTCTTCACCATATTTTTGAGAGGTTCTCTCACTGTACCTGCCACTATCAAATTGTGGGAATTGTTTTTTAAATGTAAACTATTATGATTTTGTCTATTGTTAGAATGGAAGTATTTGATTAGTCAGTACATCTCAAACAAAACAAAATAATCCAGAGTGTTATCCGGTTTTAATCACTGCCTTTTCTTTTGAAGGACAGGCTATTTGAATGTATAGGTGAAAAGCAAAGGCCAAGGCCAGGGCCTCTACTTGGAACTCAGCTCTCCACCATTCGAGCAGCGATGAGCTTGGGCAGGGTGAGAAAGCACAGAACACTGGGCGCCCAGTGGAAAGAGTGAAGAAACCAATACCAGAAAGCGAAACCCTAGGCCAGGTCAAAGTATGCTGCATAGATGGAACAACCAGACTGTTCGCTCATGTGGGAACTGGACCCCTGGTCCTGGTGCTGGGCAGTGGCTTCCCGGCCTCCTCTCAGCCTGGTCTTGGCCAGTCTCTTCTGTCTCCGTTCCTCAGGGTAGACCCACACCTGTGGTTTTATTTGTGTTGCTGGGTACGCCTATATCCCATTCCACAGGCCTCAGGGCTCTACCCAATTAAAAATAAGTTCCCAGCCCCTTACTATCCTGGGAACACCCAGCTTCCCACCCAGCCTAGCGATGTCTCGCAGCCACCACTACCTTGGAGTGACTGTGTATTTTACAGCAGCAAGAAGGTTGATTACCGTGGCCGTAAGACCGAGGGATTGCCTTTTTCCTTAACTCTTATCCCCACACATGGGATCTCCATGGAAACCCCCACACGTACCGTGCTTTCCATCACACCAGCTCAACATTAGGAGATGATGCTAAAGCTGCGGAGAGAAGCATCAAAGAGCTAGAATCAACTTCCCATTCTAGACCTTGAATAAACCATGAGGAATCCCGCCCCACCCCTTCCCTGGGACAGTAGATTGGAATCTGGTTTCCAGAATGGAAAGTTTCTACAGGGAAGAAAGCCAAAGCCATGCCTAGGCCATGGCATTAGGAAAGCAGAATCCTCCCCACAAGCCCTCCCTCTGAAAGAGCAGTGTGGGTACGTTGACTCGTTCACACAACATTCTTCATAGAAGTGCAGCTAGCCAACAGGAATCCAACAGCCACGTTGGGGCTGATATGAACACTTCTTTATTTTATATTCTTCTCCCTTAAGTGATTCAGCTGTCAACAAATCCAACAAAGAGACAAATGACACCCTAGACAAGGAGCTGCCTGCAATAAGCAGGTCTCAGATGAAAGACCCGCATATAAAATATAAATATCTTACGATGATTTCTATCATTTCCCCACACTTCTGGGTCATGCAGCTCTGTTCCCTTATTTGTCTTTTTTCACTGAGCAATCCCTGTGTCTTAACATTCCAGTAAGCTTTCTTCTAACCCATAGCATATTTTTCAAAGCAGAGTCATGAAGTACAAATTAAACTGCCCTTGGAAGAACGAACATGATCCCATGCCATGGCAACCCTGAGCCTAAGAATCACATCTGGTTCCTGCCCTCAAGAACACACATTTAAAAGACAGGAGACAAGATGTTCCCACACCAGTTAACAAGGATAAAACCACTCGAGGGCCTGGGAATGTGTCTGCTTTGGTAGTGTACTTTCACAGCATACCCAAAGGCCTGATTTTATTCCCACCACTTCATAGAACCCACCACAGTGGGGCTCGCCTATGATCCCAGCACTTGAAAGGAGGAGATAAGAGGATGAGAAGTTCAGGGTCTTCTTCAGCTGCAGAGAGAGTTCAAAGGCAGCCTTGGGCTATATGAGACCCTGTATCAAAATAAATAAAAATATACATGGAAATAAGTAAAATGTCTGAGATAGGACTGAGAAAACCATGTCTAAGATCCACCTAAAAAGGGAGCAGTAGTTCCAGAGAAAGTGTGAAATTCATGTTGACTTTAAAATTGTGTTACTCAGACAACTCAATAAAGAGAAAACAAGTCAATTATCCCCCCCCAACATCCCATGGAGAAGCCCGTGTGTGCTGTGTTTCCCATCACCCCAGCTCAAATGCACAGTTCTCAAAAGAAGGCATAGAGCTGGCCAATAGATAGACAACATTTCAACCTTCTAATTATCAAGATATTGAAACGCAAATGTCACAAAATTATGTTCTCTTCCAACCAATAAGAATGGACATTACTGAAAATACCAAGAAGAAACAGTATGGCAAGAATAGGGAGAAAAGACTTGTCAGCACACAGCTGGAGGATGCATAAGTTACTGCTATTATAGGACACACCATAGAGGCTCCTCAGAGTGTAAAATTAAAGCTACCAACATGCCCCAGAGATCCCACTCTTGAGTACATGTCCAAAGGAATGAAAGGGTTTGTTAAAGAGGCATCTGAAACAGCCAGTGTATACAAGGCAAACACAGAAAGATAAATACTGCATCATTTCATTAAGAAGCTTTCTTAGAAGTCAAACTCACAAAAGCACAGAGTAGAATGGTGGTGATTGAGGACTAGGAACTGGAAAGAATTAAAAGAAAGCTAGAAAGGGATACAAAATCCCAGGTGAATGGAAATAATAAGTTCCAAAACTCCGCTATGTTAACTACATTTAGCAACAATACAATATATATTTGAAAATAAATTGTCATAATGTTCATAAGCAAACAAAACTGGAGTCTGAGTGTCTGGCTCTGACCATGGAAGCCATCCAGCTGCCTGATACTTGGGAGGGCTTGGGATAGGTGAGGGAAAACTAGAGATAAATGGCCTGAGCTATGACAGGTTCAAAGATGGAAAGAACCGATTCTGGGTTGCCTTTGGGGGACCTTTCTCTGGGAGCTCTGTGGGCAACTGAGAATGAAACATGGTGAGGGCTAGAGAACACTGCAGCCAGTTAGTGTGCTAGTAAGATTAGAACCAGTTGTGTAAGAGCAGAGAAGGTGCAAATTCAAGAGTTATTTAGGAGCCAAGCCAAAGTTCTTTGTAATTGCTGTGGTTTGATGTGAAATGTTCCCTGACAGGCTCGTGTGCTTGAACACTTGGTCCTCAATTAGTGCCGCTATTTTGGAAATTTGTGGAATCTTCAGGAAGTGAACATCTCTGGAGGAAGTGAGTCATCAGAGGCAGTCCATGAGGCATGGCCTTACTTCTGAGCTACCTCTGCTTCCTGACTGCAGAAGCAGTATGATAGCCAACCAATGGCCCCGCAACCAGCTTTCCCCAACCACAGTAGACTGTAGGCCCTCAGACTGTAAGCCAAAAGCAGGCCTACCTACCTCAAGTTGCTTCATGTTAGGTAGCTACTATAGTATCTTACTGAAAGTAGGTGAGGAGACTAGAAAGGCTTCCTGGTGAACTACAGCATTCAGTCACGCTTTAGTTTGTGTTATTAATGCTTTAATCACAGAGCCTCAAAAAAACAGAGTGTTAACAAGAAATATAAAGAAGGTAGTGGGATGGATAAGAAACCATGGAAGGCTATAGGAATAAGCAACACAGATGAGGACGTAAGGAAGAAGGGCCCTTTGCACACTGCTGGTGGCCCTGTAAACTGGTGCACCCTCTAAGGAAATCAGTTCAGCCATCTCTCAAAGAGCCAGAAAATAGAGCCACCATAGCACCGACCCAGCTACTCCATCCTGACTGCAGACCTGAAGGGCTCTACGTCAACACCCCACAGAGATGCCTGCACATCTGTGTTTACCACAGAGCTATGTGGAACCGTCTAGATGCTCATCAACACACGAATGAGTAAAGAAAATTTGGTGCATATGCTCAATGAAAATTTATTCAGCTGTAAAGAAAATAAAACTAGGTCACCTTCAGAAAACAAACTGAAATGAAAACCATTATGTTAAGCAAAATAATACAGAAACAGAAGTGTGTGTGTGTGTGTGTGTGTGTGTGTGTGTGTGTGTGTGTGTGTGTGTGATATAAAAGCAAAAACAAAACTATTTGGGTGAAGGAAGAGGACCAATATGTGCAGAGGAAAAACAAAGTAGAGAATTTGGAGGGCAGAGAGCAGGTGTAATGCTATGCGTGTATATGAAAATGTTATAGTAAGATTCATCTTTATACACCATCAAAAATTAATTTTAAAAAGGAAAAGCAGTTTCCGCCATATGCATGCCACAGTCACATCTCAGAGGTGAGGGTAGCCCTGATGGAGCTAATTCTCCATCACTTGTAGCCTTTCTCAAGTGAAGATGAATGGGTCCCAAGAGCCATGAAGTCCTCAGACACTGAAACACAAGTAGCCGGGATGGGGATCACCGGTCACGTAGTGGATGGAGGAGGCCACAGGCAGGGCACAACAGAGTCTGACGGCAGCCATTAGGCCACAGAAGGCAGAGTATGCCACAGGAGTAGATCCCTTCTGTCTATCATAGCGATTTCACCCTTAGCATCCTGTAACTTCTAATACACATTAACCGGGACCTCGTGACTAAGACCCCATGTGTGGAACATCTTGCATAGACACTTTACAAACAGATCCGAAATATCCACCAACAACAGACATATCTATTCTGCCACCATGATGCTGCTCATAGGATTAACAAAGTGGTGTCAGACCTAAGAATGCTGATGACACAAGAAGCTTCCAAATTATGAACCATCCGATTGAATGTGGCCCTTCATGCCTTCGGGAAGGAGTGCAGGTATTCTGACACACCCTTCATGTAAAGCTTGGAACTGTCAGGTCTGGCCCCCAGGTCAACCACACTCTGACAATCTTCTAAGGATTTGTTCTTATTTCCTGTAGACCCCAATCTCTTCCCGTATTAGACAAGGTCACTGCCAAGAGACCTCAAGGACCATCACAAAGGCAGTACATATGAATACATGTGTGCGGGATCTGTGGTCCTGGAGAAACCGCCACACACTTTTAAACTTATCTGGGAAGAGATCAGACGTTTCCTCCCCACAGATTCAAATCAGCTTGAACCTCAACTACTTGATTTCCGTATTAAGAGCAGTAGTTGCCGCTGGAATGTAACGCAAACCATCCCCTGCAGCTGTGATCCCCATGTCTCCTGATTATCATCAAACTGTCCAGAATCCGAGCTCAATTTCACAAGACAGAAATACCACTATTTTTTTGTCTCCCTCTTGGTCATTAAAGATCATCCAAGGAAGCAGCATGACAAAATGTTTCCTGATGCCATTACAGGAGTGTGACTGAAACCCAACCTCACACACACTGGTACAAAAATGTACTGAACAACCCACAAGTATCTGAGCTTTCTGGCAACATTAGCACCCATGCATCAACACGCCTTCTGTCACTAATTATTTGAGACACCTCCTGCCTTGCTTTTATAACATCCTGAGCTGTTTATCAAAGAGGTCATAACACGAGAAAGTATTCCTGCCATCTTTAATAAAGAAAAAACCTGTCTGGATGAGGGGAGAAGGGGAAACATTGTGGCAATGCAGCAACAATCGAATAGTGTCTGGAACGGACTTGAAATCTTTAGAAGAAAAGGACTACAATTAGAAGTACAAAGCAGGATTATCCCTGTTGTTATTTAAAAAAATCTGCCTTTAGTCCTGTACACATGTCATACATCTCACCCAAGTCCATTATCAATAAACGTGAAGCCACTTTCATCAGATCCAGCCAAGACCACAAGAGAGATGGACCTCTCGGATCGCGTACAAACAAGCCGAACTTCCAGAACAGCTCACCAGCTAGGGATGTGAAGTCTCTTGGTTTGAGGAACTATTTTGCTGTCAGTAGAGACAAGACATTTAATAAATGCTTGTAGAAACAGAAGTGTCCTCTGCAGGGACATGACAGCGATTCGTTCGTTCATACGAGCCGTGCTTGGATGTGTATGCTACTGTACTCTTTTTAATTTTTATTTACTTTTGCAGTGCTGTGGACTGAACCTAGCTGAGTAAGTGTTATTACTGAACTAGATCCCTAGCCCTTTCTTACATGTTATTTTGAACCAGGATCTCAGGAAGTTTCCCAGACTGGCATTGAAGTTCTGATTCTCCTGCCTCGGCCTACTCAGTAGCTGAAATTAAGTTATAATTATTCAGCCTGCTCACTGTACAGATTAGTGGATTTCACTAATAAAAAAAATTTGAGATATCAATTTGACACTTGACATTCAGGTACATACACCGTGCTTCTCTGGACTCTCGTTTTCTTAATGCTTTCTCTTGTATGGATTGTATCCACATCAGCTCTAATCAAACAATCCTTTGTGTATTAATACTACGGAGCAGCCCAAAATCCCAGCATTTCTTCATGCTGGAAAATATTAATTACCCACCACCACACCCCATTCCCTGCCTGTGGCCTCATTAATACCTTAGTAGAATGTATCTCCTTGGTAACTAAGAGTTTAAGTCTCAATAAAAGAGCAAAGCTGTTCACAACTAAAACACAAAAACTCAGAAAACTCGCCACGATCAAGTGTACACCACATCCACTACCACAGGCTGATAAATTTAGCTCATTTGGTCATTCAGTAATTATTCCTTGAGTTATATGTTTAGCCGGAAACACACCGCTGAGTGATGGCATATTTAGGCCTTGTGTTTGTCACTAGCTTAGGGAACTGAGAAAGATTCTGATACATCAAAGGCAAATGGCAGAGATAAGGGAAACATTTAGGCCAGTTACAGATTATATTCTACTTACTACGGTCTGAATTAACTTTTTTTTTAATTTATGATGCTGTGAAAGTATACCTGGATATTCTGTTACATTAGTGCGTACTCAACAGTCAGTGCTACCATTTAATTCTCTATAGTTTACGTTAGGATTCAATACTCTATTTTAAAGTGGCTTGTGATAAACGGTTTTCTATAGCTACAGGCTAATACAAGTGTCGAAAACACACTTAAGAGATTTGCTAGCTGAGCTACTGTGTTCAGAAGGAAAGGCTGTTCAAATATTTCCTCACTGGGACACACTTTTTTTTATGGAGTGTCTCTGTGACCACTTGGGGTGACTGTCACAGGACTTCAAGTCCTAGTCCAGTGCTCTGCAAACACCCACAAAAGATAAGGCGTCAACAATAGACCAAACTGATAATCCCACTCAGACTTAACTCAGGAAACCAATGATTTCATTGGACTTATTTACCAGAACAGGAATGAGGAGCTACTTACAGGACTATGGATTAGCCTAAAACAGCCACTCCACCAAAGGTCTCACCCCAGCCTGGACAATGATTTCCCCATAGCTGCACGGATGAAGTCTGCCTGTCAGTTCATCTTCTACCATATACATGCTGTAGCTCCTCCTGAGGCTACTACTCCTTTTGTTTGGGACAGATCACAGAGCTTAGAATGAGATTCAGGAAGTGGCTGGAATTTCAGATGAGGATCTAAAGCTATTTCAGCTAGTCCGGCTGACCAGTGGAGTACTGGGATCTGCCTATCTATCTCCTTTTCCAAATTCTGGGCTTGCAGTCACTCACAGAGCTGCTTGGCATTCTACATAGGTGCTGGGGGTTCGAACCCAGGTACTCATGCTTGCAGATTAAGCATCCTTACCCAGGAGTCATCTTCCAGCCACACAGGCCTGGTCTTGAGTCTCTTGCTGGTAATCACAGCTTCTCTGATTAAGATGGTAAGGGTTGTTAGGCTCTGAGACAGAATTCCACAACCAAAGGGTTTCTCCACATTGCAGCTATTGGAAATCTGAGCTGGGCAGTTCCTTACGGCCAGGAGACATGTATGATAGTGTTCAGAAGCATCTCTGGCCATAGCCTTCCAGCAGCACTGCCCACAGCTCCCATCCTGTGGATCAAAATAACCCTAGACATTAGCAAATACCTATGAAATGGCAAAATTGCCTCCAGGTTGAAAACTCAGAAATTTCAGATGCCTTCGGGATCTCAGAAAACAATTTCCTTTCCTTCACTTACATTTCAATATTAGCTAGATAGTATTGGCTAATATATTTAGCTGTATCTTCAGCCAAACAGCTCCAGGCATTTTTATCATTCTGTAGCATCCAGAGCAGTCTCCAAGGGCCATAGGTATAATGAACTATTTCAACAAGGCATCTGCTTTCATTTTTGTTATTACAAACTTGGCACCTAAAAATAGTACTTACATTGCAAAAAAAATAAAAATAAAAATAAAAAGAGTCTTCACCGATCTTGTAAGAAACTATAAAGTGATAAGGAGCTCTGTGGACTCGAAGATATGTAGCTGATTATCTGCCTGACATAACCAAAGGTAAAAAGAAAGGTGTGTGGGTGTGTGTACACAAGTGTTTTGCTTTCATGTGTATATAAGAACCAGATGATATCTGGTGCCCATGGGGGACAAAGAGGGCGAAGAGACAAAGAGGTTCCCTGAAACTGGGGTTTCCGGTGGGTGTGAGCGGCTCTGGAGGTACTGGTGATCAGAGGAGGTTGTCTGCAATGGCAGCCAGTGTTGCTTATGGCTGAGCCATCTCTCCAGTCCCTCTCCACACTCTTTTTGAAACAGTGTCTCTGACAGAATACGGTGTCCCATAGTAGCAAGACTGGCTCAGGCCAGCAAAGCCCAGGCCCGGCCTGTCTCCACACACCAACCCTGGCATTACAGAGGTATGCCACCATGCCCACTTTTCACATGAGTGCTGGGATTTGAACAAAGATGGCCATGATGTCATGTTTGCACAACCAGCTCTTTACGCACTGAGCCATCTCCTCTGCCCCAGGATTTATTTTTCAATTAATTAAGATAAATAAATCTCTCAGTGGTGGAAGAGCTGGAACTGGGTGGGAACAGTAAGTCTTATTTTGCGTTTCAGAGGTAATTAGCTGGCAGCTGGCAAAGTCTGGCAGTCTGCCCTTGAGATGGCCGCTTAAGGTATCAAACAAAGCGGTGCCAGCTGATGATGGATTCCCCGTGGAACTCAAACGTTCAGCTGAAGAGTTGTCCATGAGCAGCTACCCCAGCCTCACACCTGCTCCATCCACCCTTGGCATCTCTGTGGTGGGTAGGCAGAGCTGCCCTACTTCTCTACTCAGGTTAGCTCTCGTAAGAGAGACAGTTTTGACACAGCACCCACTGTCAACCCTACTGAGGGACAGAAAGAAAGAGAGCTGTGAGTCTACATACAACCCTGAGACTTCTTTTCAGGTGGGGATTGCTTTTCTTCTAAATGACTACTGAGTATGCACCAAGCAGGCAGTGGCCTGCTCAAGATGAAGAAGTCTTGGGTTCATTTGCAAATGAACAGATTCCAGCCATCGAAAATAAAGATAATTGTTGGCATTTGCAAGAAGATCTCCTTTCTTGCTACATGTTGAATGCTTTACTTTTGTAAAAAGCTTTACTGTGCATCTGCCACTGAGGACAGCCAGTCAGTGGTGGCCGGGGCTCTTCTCTTACCCAGTAACAGTAGGATGGGAAAGAAGACAGCACTATCAACATGGTCCAGCTCTGGTCTGAGCACTGTTGGCCCCTCCCACTAATCTAAAATGATTGCAAAGGGGCTGTAATTATCCCGGCTTTGCTGATGACGTTCAGAAGTTCAGGTATTGCTGTTGCTGCTAGCACCACAATTATTTTTATCATTTGTGTTGTGATCAGTCACTCCCTTTCCTTCCTTCTCTCCCTCTCCCTCTCCTTCTTCTCCTCCCTCTCCTCCCTCTCCCTCTCCCCTAGCCAAAGGGAAACAACAGTTTTCCTTTTCTAGACTGAAGGATTCCCGGAGCCTCTCCACACCCACTCTCCTCTAAAATACGCTTCTCATTTTCATTTCCCTCTGGAGTTGTGGAACCCAGAATCAGAAGTAATTGGCTCCATTTTCGAGCGTTTCTCAATTCAAAGTTGTGGCTGTATTCCTGAACACACTACCTGCCAGATACTGGAAATCATTCAGAGATGGGACTGAGATATGGTTTCTGCCCTTTGAGCTCCTCCCAAAAGGAAAGCACCAAATGCCCAACATAACAATGAGACATGAGGAAAACACTGAGGCAGCCAAAGAGGAGATTCACTAACCCTGCCTGCGGCCATAAAGGAAACAGCATTCAAAGAGAGTTTTGAGTAGAACGGGAAGGAGTAAGCCAGCTTAGAAGAGGAGAAAGTATTCTGGCCACAGGAAATAGACTACAAAAAGTTGCTCACCTTCACTTTACAATATATATTCATTTGGTTGTATAATAAGAATTTGCAAAGGTATTAGACTGTATCAAATGCAGCAGTAGAATCTGAGTGTGGTGGCACGCACCTGGAATTCCAGCATTCAGGAAGCTGAGGCAGGAGGGCGTTGGCTCAATGCCACACTGGACTACCTAGTGAGACCCTAATAAGAAACAAATAATGGCAACCGCAATAGATACAGGATCAAATGATGGGCAAGAGAGACGAGGCTAAACCCTTCTGGACCTAGTGCTTTGTTATGGGGCATCTCAGCATGTGGTCTCCAAAGACAGCTCCCATCAATCAATTCCTTCCCTTCCTGAATTCATCATCCTTCGCCCTCCTTCCATCAGGGAAATACATGCATGTTGCCCGGCCTGGAATGTGGGCAGTCCTATGGCTCTTTAGACCAATAGAAAGAAGATAAAATAAAATCATAGGCCACTTGTAATCATACATTTTAAAGGGCCTGGAAGTCACTGTTTCCTCTAGCCTAGAGCACACACAAGGAGCACAAGCCCACAGTTTAGAAGAGGGCACGTTCAGGAGCACAAAGTTACTTCTTCCTATCTCTACACCACCATCTCACCAGAGTCAAGAGCCTTTTCCGACTATGATCCTACACTCAGTAGCTCTCAACAGTGATGTTCCTTCTGCTCGTACGCCTTCAGTTAGGACAGACCGTGGCACCTCCACGGAATGGTGCACATGGCCTCCACTGATGCGGGCTTGTCTGAAGGCTGAAGGATTTGCACCCCGGCTGAGTCACCTACATGGCTGGCAAGTGTGCGCTGCTTATCACCTAGAATCTCAGTGAGGACTGAAACTTTATTCTGGTCTGAGCTAGTCGTAGCACAGTGACAGTCACACACGGTGCCTTCCGCTAGACTCCACTAACAATTCCCAGTACTGTCCCGGTCTTAACAGGATAGATGATAGATTCCACAGTTTGATGAGGATATGGTATCAGTTGGAAAAACCTGTAAAATGGAGACTATTATTGTACACTTTTAGTCGATAGTCCAAGAAAGGGCAGATGAAGAATGACCTGCCAAATCCAAAGCAATACAGGAACCATGTTCTACTGTATGAACACTGAAGCCACTGGGTATGGGGTCATTTGAAAATACAGCGAACACACCACTAAATACCTGAAACGTATTAAAAATGAAGTCACAAATGATTGTCTTCTAAACAAAATGCAAAAGAAAGCTCTACTACAGAGTTTAGGGTCAAAGAAAAAAACACAAATCTGTAATAACAAGAAACAAAAGGTAGAGGCAGCAGTGGGGAGACAGTGAGAAACACAGCCCTGGGCAGAGTAAGACCCCCAGGCTGGCTAGCCCAGCCAGAGTAAAAACCCCCCAGACTGGCTAGCCCGGCCAGCCTGTCACACAAATGTGCCCCAGGTCCACAGCATAGTACCAGGTACACAGAACCAAACATCTTCTCACAGAAAAAGAATCATAAGTTGTAAAGGACTCAGACATCTTGCGTACCCACGACTTAATCCAACACAGAGTAGAGTGTGTAAACACGGTCAATGCATAGCCCAACATGCGAGTGCAAACCCATGATATTCTGCGTTTTGAAGAGTCAAATGGAATGTCCTTGAGACAATAGTTACTGTAGTAACAGCTATTGAGACTCTCCAGCCAAAGACGAAGCCTCGTTAGAAGAAATTAGGAAAGCCTGTCTCCACAGCCAAGTACCTGGTGTCAGCCTGCCGAGCTAACGCGGACCCGATGAGTCATCTCTCTGTGATCAAGATGAAAGGAAACTCCAGTCCACCCAACACTCTCTCCTGCTTTAGTTACTTTTCTCATCACTATTGGGAAAATATCAGAGAGTGACCACTTGAGACCAAGAGAGCACTCTCTGGTTTCAGGTTGTGCAGTCTTCAAGGCACGGAATCATGGCAGCAAGAGCATGTGCAAAGGCTCCTCGAGTCCCGGCCAGCTGGGAAGTAGAGAGCTAGAAGCTGAACTGGAACACAAGATGGCTCTGACTTTCCAGTCCTGCTCTTAGTTACCTGCAAGCCTGGGTGTGACCAGCCCATGAGAGATGAGAACATTATCCCCATCTTAAATTACAACTCCAAATTCTGAAATATCAATAGATAACTTAGCTAGCAGTGTGTTCCTACTTTCCTAATAGTGGTTTCTTTTTCAAACATTTATACAAATATATCAAAAATTAATCCGTGTAATATGTAATCTACACAAAGTAAGATCTTCAGCAAATTTATACCTTTTCTTCCCTTTTTTGTAAATAAATTGAAGACTGTTATATTTTCTCTTATAAGTCTGTTGTTTGAGATACCCAAGCTCAAGCAATGCATGCCAGCCTCTTCTGGAATCCCAGTTAGAGATCATATCCGGAACTCCTAGGCACGGCCTCTCTATGAAACAACACATCGCTTGGCTCCAAAGACAGCATCCTAAAAGAGGGAGAAAAAGAGGAAGAGCAACAAAAAGAGAGCTCTAGGTGGAAGCCATGATGTCTTTCATGGTCTGGCTTCTGAAGCCTTTCGTGTCACATTCATCATAGTCTCTTTGCTAGAAGTGAGTCCTTAAGTCTAGTCCATAACTCAGAGGAGAGAGTTAGAACTATCTCTTCCCAGGATAACTTACAGACATGTTTTTAAATTATTTTAGATGTCTTTTCTAGGCACATTTTTAGCAAAAGAATGAATTATACAATCCTGTTTTAAAAGAAGACAATATGGGCTGGATATGGCTCAGTGGTAAAGAAGAACACTGGGGCTGCTTTTCCAGAGGAGCCTGGCTGGATTCCCAGCACCCAGCTGGCAGCTCACAACTGTTTATAACTCCAGTTCCAGGAGCTCTGGTGGCCTTTGCAGGCCTTTGCAGTACCAGCCATGCATGTGCTGAGCAGGCACATCTGCAAGCAAAACACTCATACACATACAATAGTAACATAATTTTAAAATACATTAAACCATAGAAAAAATAGTGGGTAAAAATACAATGTATTTTTTTAATCACAGTGGTTATGAATAGCTTGAGCTTAGTATTAAAAACAGGAAGGTTTTAAGTGAATTCAAGCTAACAGCAAAGGAATGACTACCACTATGTAAGCACAAAGTTTTTGTCTGGGCTTGGAATCAATCAAACCCAGGACTATCCACATGCTGGGCAAACACTCTACCACTCAGTGACCCCAGGAATATAAGCCACTGGAGAGATGTATCTAGTGCATGAAAGAAAATACAAAGAATAGCAAGGATAGGTCAAGTAAACTAAACATCAGCCAAAAAAAATACATGACAAAATACAGAATACATGACAAAATGTCAGTAACTGAAAAAACACAAGTTAACAGAATGCTGTGGGCTGGTAAAATGATAGAAAGACGTCATCTTGAAGCACATGGAATAACAGTGCTGCTCAAAGGAGGCCAGAAGTGAGTACCTCTCACACTCTAAGCCTAATGAGAGGATCAAGCATTAGGAAACAGCTGAATTAGCAAGGCTTCCTTTATTGACGTGCATCCCTGCAATGAAGCATGTTCTCCTCAAAAGCCTACAAAGGCTGCAAAATTTGTCCACAGCCTCAAGAAAATCTTCAGTTAAGTTCAAAACTAAAGATGATCTGCATCACATTACCTAAATTCAATACCAGAAGACAGAATGGAAACCAGCCACACTCAACAAAGAATTTTTAAATACACTTTTAAAATTTTAAACGTACTTTAAATTAAAAGGTAGGTAAGGGTTGAAGGTATATACTTTTTAAATGATTTCAAACCATGTATTAATTCCTAAAGGTTATTGTAAGCCAGTATTTAGAAGACTTGACCATGCTTGTTGACAAATCTCTGGGCTCCACTGCCAGAAATTCTAAGGCGGGAGCTGGGAAATCGTATTTCTGTCATGTATCTAAAAGTAGCACTGAAGCTGCTTGTTCAATGGCCACTTTTCAGAACCAGTACACTTTGGTTGTTTTCATTCATTTAGAAGGTTGACATTTGTGTGTTTGGTGTGTTTGTCTGTGTACATGTTGTGTGTGTGTGTGTGTGTGTGTGTGTGTGTGAACCTATGGCCACAAGCCAATGCTAGCTGCCTTCTTCCAATTCTTCTCTAACTTCATTTTTGCAATAGGGTGTCTCTCTCAACCTAGAGCTCTCTGATTGGCTAGACTGGCTGACCTGTAAGCTCCAGGGATTCTTTTCTGCCTCCCCAGTGCTGGGGTTACATGTGTGCACCACCACGCCTGACTTTTTACATGGGAGTTAGGGATCTGAACTCATGTCCCCATGCTTGAGCAGCTAGCTCTCTACCCACTGAGCCATCTCCCCAGGCCCCAGAACCAATGTTTTAGAGTTTCACCTTCTGCAGAAGTTCAATGTGACCAGCTACCTGAGTGCCTGGCACATTTCATGCAGTCTTTGGGCATGTTACTACACACTAGCTGTTATGTTTTGTTTGCCTTTTTCTACCAAGAGTGAAAGAGAGAGCAGTTATAAAAGCACAAGTCAATCATGATGAACTAGCAAAAATGTTTACAGAGTACTTTCCCAATGTATATAACATGACAAATTATTAAAAAAATCAAATGGAAATAAATCAATAGGTCTTTCATGTCTATAATAAACAGTTCCTGTGAGTTGAGTTGGGTTGAGTTGAGTTGAGTTTAGTTCTCAAACTCAACCACACATTGGCACTACCTGGGGAGTTTTTATGTCACGGATCTTGGGTCCCAACCCTATGAGTTGTAATTTAATTGGCCTGGTGTGGGGCCTATTCATTGAGAGTTTTTAAATCTCCCATGTGTGGCTTCAATTGAGACTACTGACCCACAACAAAGAAATCCAGTCATAGGTGGCTACATGTTTTTTTTTCTGCCTCTGCTCTTAAAGGACAACAAGCCTACACTTAGGCTAGGACTACCGCCTCTTCAGTAAGTACAGCCGGAATTGTGTCTGGTGAGGAAAAGCAGATGTAGCCCCTTCTAGCTGGTGTCCTTGGAACAGACACTGCTTCATGGCACATGGCCGCTCACTCCTGACATTCTTCACAGCAGTTGTAACAACCATGTGAATTACATGTGCAGTACTTTAGATGTTATTACCCATTTCCCCATATCTTGACATCTGAAGTGTATAACCACAGATTTTTGCATCCCTTTGGACTGGCTGAAGGGAGATTCTGATTAATGTCTTTTCATCTCCAATATGAAACACATGGCTTGTATTAGACAAGATGAATGGATTGATACATTGGGAACAGCTTTCACATTAGATGAACATGACTTACCAAAGTCTTAATGATTATATCTATCCATGTACATGAGTCGATGGTTCTCCTTTGGGAAGTCTTTCAAATGAGTGTGTTCACTAGCAAAGCAAGTCCATTGGCAAGCAAAAGCTCCGCACGTGATCTGACAGAACTCGTCACCCCTTGATGTGAGCATTAGAAATGTAAAGAGCTGGCAAGACAAAGTTAAGCTAATGGCACAAGCTGCTCTGCTCACTTAAACTCCCTCTTCTTCAGATATGTTTAAAATGTAAGTCCTGTTGCCAGAAAGTTGTAGTTGTATTGAGGCTGCCAGATAAAATACAGAACACCCAGTTAAATCTGAATTTAGTCTAAGTATGTCCCGGACATACTTATACTAAATATACATGTGTTACTTATCTGAAATTCAAATTTAACTGGGTATTCTGTGTTTTGACTTGCCAAGACTTGCAGCATTAACTACTGTGAACTTCCACATACTGAGATCATATTCTTCAGTTCCGTTTTTTTGGAGACTTTGGTTTTGGTGAGTGTTTGGACAGAAGATACGGTTTTGTCACAAAATCAATGTCTTAAATTACTGTGCTGGTAAAAAGGAAAAAAATACAAGTTTTGCTATAGACACACAGTACCAACAAGTTAACCTCAATATGGCATGAATGAAAACCATTTCTAAGTGGTTATAGTTTCTGAAGCAGCACTCCATCTACAATAAATGTAATTATCTCACTAAAATTGTTTGCATGTGTCTCTTCCCTGACCAAGCCACGTCCTCCACCATCTCACTCGCCTTCATCTGCTCATTTGCAGACCTTTTCTTTGCCTATATCTTTGATTTAAATTTATCATGACACATTTTTAAACAATAGCAGGAAACCTCACTTATGACTTTAATTATAAAATGGTGTTATAAAATTATATCCACATTTGACTTTTTGGCAGGCCCGGTCCTCATTCAACACGAAGACCTCAAGTTGGCTCTGCAGTTCTCTTGGGATGATTTCAGTGCTTACTGTATGTAATTGATATAAAAACACAAGGTTTAGGAAGCAGTTATTGGAACTTGTTAAAAGAAGTAGCCACATTTATAAATCCTTTCATTTTACTGGATAACATGCCAAGAGAATTCACACCACTCTGTGGGGAATATGGAAGAGATTCTGCATTTCATTTTCAGGGAAAAACTGATACATTCTGTACTCACTCTAATTGACTATGGAGTCTTCATATTGTTTCTTTTCAGATGGCAATTGTGTCTTTAAAAAAGGAAAAGCATAAATGTCTGCTGGTGCTAAAAGAATTATATTGCCTCTTATAAATGAAAAGAAATAGAAAATGTGTCTATTTCTAGTAGGTTTAATAGGAGTGACAAATAAAAAGAATCAGAAAATACTATCGTTAGGAACACGTTATTAATGTTGCCTAGGATAATCAATAACATTTTAGGAGAAATTTAAAAATAAAAACTAGTGATCCTTTCTCATTAAATAATAACAAATTACCTCTTCTAATAAATGCAGTTTATTTATAACATGAAAAAGTAGCTTCACTTTATTTATAATTTTCACACTCCCAAAAGGATATTTCATATTGCCAGACAAATGGAGTCAGGGAATGTGGAAGAGCAAATTCAATAATTTGAATGTCTAGTCCTTAGGGCAGTAGCTGTTGTGGCCATACTCCCCCACTGTTTGTTTTATAAATGCTGTTTTAGGCTGGAGAGATGACTCAGAGTTAAGAGCCATCTTAACCTCTTCCAAAGGTCCTGAGTTCAATTCCCAGCAACCACACGATGGCTCACAACCATCTATAATGAGATCGGGTGCCCCCTTCTGGCATGCAAGCATACATGCAGACAGACCACTGTATTCATAATTAATAAATAAATAAGCCTTTTTTAAAAATGCTGTTTCATTTTGGCAATGAACTTGAAGTAATAATATGAACTACAAAGATTCTTCGAGCTATGACTCCAACTTACGGTTATTCACCAGCCAACTCAAACAATACACAGAAAGTAATAAAATACCGACGTCTGTGCCACCAACTACAAGAACAATGGAAACCAGCAAGGAGAGATGGCAATGGAAGTTGGGAAGTACTTGTATTAAATAATATTCAGATAAATGTGCATTACAGGAAGTACAGTGCAAATGGGAAATGGTGGCATGGGGACAGTAAGTCTCACCATGGTTGTCAAAAATAGCAGATAGTCAAAAAGTGAAAGACAAACCTGGTTGGTCACACACAGCAAAGTTGGTCACACACAGCAAAGCCAAGAGTCCCCAGAGAAAGAGCCATCTCCAGGGGAAAACAGAAGCTAGAAAATCTAAAGGAAGCACGTGAACTACTGACTTCTGGAACTAGAATGACGTGTAAAAAATAATAATGAAAAAAGACAATTAGACTTGGCACAAGCAAAGAACCTGTCAAAGGACCTGTTACCTCTCAAAATGCTAAAAACTGTGCCTGCTTTGATGTCTCTGAAGCCACATCAAAATTACTCATATCTGATCTAGAGTTGACCCTAGAATCACTTGTAGAGGTGAGAAGCTTCCCTAAAAGACTTTTTTGATTTATGCTGACAATAATAGCTGCTACTTAAACACTCCACCTCTGTGCACTGGGCATGGCACCTGAATGATGCCTTCACCATCACAGTCTGTCAGCACAATCCTATTTTATAAATATTCCTTGTTTTAGAATTGAAGAGGCCATAGGCAAGAGGTAGAACATAACAGGTCAAAGGTCATAAATTACCAAGAGTTGAATTGGGACCAATACACCTGTCTGGCCAGCCTCTGAGCTCACATTCTTCCCATGGTAGTTATGTCACAGAAATTGCCTGGAGACCTTTTCTTTCTCTGACATTTTACAATGAAAATTTGAAAACATTCAGAGACATTGTGACCATGTGATGCATATTGTGGGTGTAATAGACCTATATATTAACAATCTATATTCTACAGTTAATTGTTAGCTCTCCAAGCTCCCTCACACCTTCATCCTCATATACATCCATCTATACATACATCCATAAGTCTATCTCTATTTATAGCATGTGTCAACATAAATTACAGGCATCAGTACATTTTGGCCATAAGCATTTTTTTGGAACATGAGCCATTCATTTTCAGTTGTTTTCTTCAGGAATAACTCTAAATACAATTCAATACAGAGACTCAAAGGGTGCCAGTCATTTCATTGTGACAAACCCATTGACTGTGTAACCCTAGTCTTTATCAAAACATAGCACATGGCCATACCCTCAAAACTTTCCTTCATCTCCCTCTCAGTCACCTCCCACTTCATCCCACAGGCAACCATTGTTCTTAATCTTTTTCTACCATAGATTATTTTCCCTGCCCTTGAAACTTTTTTTTTAATACATAGCTCTGGGCTTCATGCCAATCCCCTGAAAGAGAGCCTTTATGCACAATGTTTAGGAATCTATGTACTTAACAAACTCATCTGAATATCCTTATGTGCAGTAAAATTTGAAAGCCACTCTATAATACATCAGTTTACTTCTCTGTATGCCAAGTAATATAATCTATTTTATACATGACCTTCCTGCATTCTATGACCAACATTAAATTTCAATTCTCAGCAATTATTTTCTAATTAGTCTTTCTTTTCAGTAATCATGTTCACAATAAATTATACCTATTTAAAGCACAGAACAATATGATTTATATAAGTACTTCAAAAAGAAAAATGGAAGCCATAATTATGAAAATGAGTCAAAAATAGTGTAGTTATTGTGGAAATGGAAAGAAACAGAGAGATGTTCTACATAATATAATCTGAACAAACCAAAAAAGAAAACAGAGAACAATTCCCTCATGTTTGTAACATGGATAAATCTCAACCTTCTGAAGAAAACTCAGGATGGTCAAATATTTAGATTTAATGGAAGTTATTTTAGTAGCAACTTAGTAAACAATATAATGTAACATAACCAAAAGAAAAATATTATCAATTATGTCACTGAAAAATATAGGCTCCACATGTGTTTACTTAAAACATCAAATAGTATTGTCAGTGCATATTCCGGGTTCCTTGATGGGAGGTATTGTGACTGCTTCCCTCTCAGTGGATGTTCAAATGGCATCAGTGGTAGCCACCAGCTCACTAGCTCACTCACGGAGGTGCCGTCTCTCCTTGCAAACACTATGAGCAGCTGGCTGGGGGGAATCTCACTTAATGAGAGAGGCGACAAAACATCAGGAGGTGCACATCAAAGAAGAGTATTCCATCCAAGAACAAGAGATGGACAATGACCAAGTGAGCCACATGAGCTGACCACAGGAAAAATCACAAAAAATAAAATAAAATAAACTGGTCAACGTGAAGGGTTAAGTGAAGTTAGACTATGGGTCCTAGCAAAGAAAATACTGATGGTATGCAATTTTTTTCCTCCAATAAACAAGGAATACCAAAACAAATTAATAACTAAAACTTGTGTGCTTCAAAATAGCTAATAGAATCTTGAATGTTCATGATATAAGAAATGATATTTGTGGTATATATGTCACTTGCCTGAGACATCTTGAAACATCATGCTATAGCTGTTAACATGCATGATTATCTGTCATAAAACAGTGATGAGTAGCGCTTTATTTGAACCAGGCAGAGAGAGCCCTGGCTTTAGAACACCCAGCAGCAACACAAAGTCAGCGAGAGCCACAAGACTCGGATGGATTGACCCAAGAAGTTCTCTGAACGTTTCTCTCTGCGAAGTCAAGTGTTGAAGCGTGAAGATCAGCACAGCACTGTCGATCCAAAAAGCCATGTCTTCCTGTGTGTAGGCCTCTATATATCCCTCTCCTCAGTGTCCACCCACAATGTTCTCAGCTGGCCAAAGTCACTCTCCTCACATGAGAGAGCTCACAGCAAAACATCATGTGCCTTCTCAAAAGCCAGCCTCCAGTAAAATACCACATGCCCAGCGTGCAGCAAAACATCACGTGACAAAACTGGGTCTTCAAGAAAACTAGAAACTTCCACTTCATGTGTGTGTGTATGTATGTGTGTATTACATCATTTCATGTGTGCAAGTGGATATGTGTACACAGGAATGCATGCAGCTATGTGTGTGAAGTCAGAGGAAAGCCGTAATTATTCTTCCTCACGGATTGTTCACCTTGTTTGGTCAGACAAGACCTCTCATTGGCCTGGGGCTGCCAACTTTCCTAGGCTCTAGGAATCTGAATCCCCCAGCACAGAGATTACATGTACATGCCACTGCAACCAGAGTTTTTGCATGGGCTCTGAAGAATCTCATTCAGGTCCCAGTGCTTGTATGGCAAAGCACTTCACTGACCAAGATACCTCCAGTCCCTGACATACGTGAAGTTTGAAACAGACACTTCAACTGGCAACCATAGGATCACTGAACACTAGAAATGAAATAATTTCACTTTTATGAAGGCAACTAACAAAATTGTCTTTTAGTTTTATTTTCACAAATTAAACAAAGTGAACATCCATTTCTTATATGCCATGTATGGATGCAGAAGACGGCGTCAGATCTGGGACTGAAGTTACAGACAGTTATGAACCTCCTGACGTAGGTGCTGGTGATTAAAAGCAACAAGCACATCTGGAAAAGCGGCAAGTGCTCTTAACTGGTGAAGCGTCTCCTTAGCCCCCAAACTTTAGACACCTTGTTTTTTTAGGTTGTTTTTAAATTTTTTTAATTAGATAGAATTATATCTGTTTCTTTCTTCCCTTTCTTCCATCCAGCCCCTCTTGGCTAGTCTCCTTCAAGCCCTCCTATCCTCTGCTGACTCTCAAGTTCATAGTCTCTTTTCCCTTCAATATTATTGTTACGTACACATATGTGTGTACGCATGCACAAACACACACACACACAAGTTCGTTTTTGTTTTCTGTGTGTATATGGCTTCCAGGCTGTACACTGCATTGACACCCCATAAGGGAGATCATCCCTGGGAAATGCTGCTCCTGCTCCCAGCGCTCAGTAGTTGCCTATCGTTCTTTGTCCGGGAGATTTCCATATTGACTCCAGAGTGGCTGCACCAATTTGCATTCCAACCAACATCCTCAGCAGCGTTCACTGTCCTTTGTTTCCTTGTTGTTTAGCTAGTCTGACTAGGCTGAGATAAAATCTCAAAAATGTTTTTATTTGCATTTTATTTGTACCTAATTGCTAAGGATGTTGAACACTTTCTGAGATTTTTTTTAAGCTACTTTTATTTCTTCTATTGAGAACTTCATTTGGTCCCTAGCCCATGTTTTAAATTATTTTATTCAATTTTTAAAAAGTCTTTATATAATGTATTCTAAAACACACACACACACAGCAAAAACAAACAAACAAAAATTCCACGAAAAACAGGAACTGGTTGTTGCTGTTGTTGTTGTTTTTCGGCCTAAGTGATGTCAAAAAACCCACCTTTCCCCAAAAATACAAATTTTCCCATAAGAAATAAAAATGTCAAGCCCGAGCAATTCTGGAGTCTGTCTAAGAAATCGGAGCCAGAATTACAAGCTCACTGACTGAACTACCTGAAAATCCCTGGACTATTAAGCAGAGGCAAAGAAAACTCCCACGCAGGCTCCACAGTACTCCCATAAACCAAAAAGACTTCTTATGCTCTGATGATGATAAAGTCAAAAAAATCAAAAATTGTATGTCCTATGAGGAAACCATCAACTCTCAGAAACTATCAACTCTCAGAGTACAGAACAAGCTGTAATACATGTTGTGATGGTTACTCTCCATTATCAACTCAAGTGGACCCGGAATCAGTCTAGAAGAGAGACTTCTGAGCGTTTGCACAGGCGTTTCCAGAGAGCTTCAACTAAGCATGAATGACTCACGCAAGCGTGGATGGCACCATTGCATGAGGGAAACAGGAGGAAGTGAGCATGCGCGTTCATCTCTCTCGGCTTCCCGGCTGTGAGCGCCCCATGATGAACCCCTTTATGCTCCGCCTACAACAGCTGGACCTTCTCTCTGCTGTGCCCTTTCCCACCGTCGTGGGCTGTATCTTCAAACGGTAAGGGGAAAAAACCCTGAAGCTTCTTTCATCGAGCACTTTGTCAGAGCAGAAGAAATGTTAGTTATCGTATGAGCTAATTTTTATGTCAACTTGACACGAGCTGGAATCATCAGAGAGAAGGGAGCCTCAGTTGAAAAAAATGCCTCAGTAAGATCAGGCTACAGGCAAGCCCTTACAACATCTCAATTAGTGATTGAAGTCGGAGGGCCCAGATCACCTCCCCTAAGCCAGTGGTCCTGAGCACTGTAAGAAAGGAGGCCGAGCAAGCCACGAGGAGCAAGCCAGTAAACAGCACCCCTCCGTGACCTCTGCATCAGCTCCTGCCTCCAGGTTCCTACCCTGTTTAACGTACTGTCCTGACTTCCTCTGATGATGAACAGTGATATGAAAATATAAGACAAATAAACCCTGTCCTCCCCAACTTGCTCTTGGTCATGGTGTTTCATCACGGCAACAGACACCTTAACTAAGACAATACAACAACAGTGGTGCAGCTGTTGCGGTAAAGTAAAACTGTAGACCATAGGCCCTTCCGTGTGGGAGGGGTGGGAGGGGAGTAGAGGGATGGAAGAACTTACATGATTTATGGGAGCGCTGGAGTGTGGCAAGCAGAGAAACCTCGTGGGCCATTCCAGTGGAAGCAAGAAACACGAAAATGCTGACAACAAAGGCTGTGTTCGTGAAATTTCAGGCAGAAATAAGGACTCTGCAGGATCCTGAACCCATTTATATCCTATCAAAGAATCTGGCTCCCTCCTGAAAACTTAAGTCAGCCTTAACTCAAGACAGGGAAGCATGTAGGCTGCAAGTATGGGTACTGTTCACTGTGCTTACTGAAGTTTATGAAAATGATCAAAAAGAGAAAGATAAGAAAATGCAGACTGGTGAGGAAAAGAGCATGAGAAATTCTGAAGGACAGTGCAGACAAAGCATCTGTAATTAACAATTATAGACAGGCATTGCACGCGCACTGGGTCAATAGGAAAGTTACCTGGCGGTCAAGACCCTGCCCACTGAAGGCTGCAGCTTCTAAAAAGGCAACGTAATTTGAAAGGAAAGAACCTAAACTGAGAAGCTGCTGAGGACAACTGATTGTGGGCTGTTTCACAGGGTGGGTTACTACAAGTTGGGTGTGGTGGCACGGGCCTTTAATCCCAGCACTGGCAAGGCAGAGGCAGGTGGATCTCTGAGGCTGAGAGTTGCCTGGTCTTCAGAACTAGTTCCATGACAGCCAGGACTACACAGAAAGATCCTGTCTCAAAACAAATAAACAGAAGCTACTAGAGCGTCAATAGAACATGGTTAAATTCCATCAAGCCAGCAATAGAACATGGTGGCATCTCTCACATGGTACTGATGTTACAGGCATGCAAAACAAAAGTGTTGTGGTGTCAAAGGGAGTCTCACAAAGGTTGCAGAAATTTGGTAAGTCAAGGCATCAAAGTTTGATTCCTGGAATGGCAACCCTGGAAGGCTATTTCATTCATCTGTGAAAGTGAAAACTAAGTTGTAATAGATAAGATATTGGAGCTTCCAGGACTCAGAGACATCTGTCAAGGATGAGAAGTGGAGCTGGCCCATGAGAGATGCTACGTGTGATTTCGGCAGCAGAATTGAAGAATCTACTCCAACCCTTTGGAGCCGAATCAAGCCTGATGCCACACGAAGAGCTGAAGGGTTTGGTACTTGCTCTTTTGAGTTTAAATCTGGCTGTGGTCATGCCACCATCCCATTCTTTTGAAATGGGAATGTTTATTGTGTATCAATATATATTGGAAGCGTTTAATCTATTTTTATTTTACATAGATGCACCGTTAAAAGCTTATCTTGAGTCTCAGAAGAGAACTGAAAATGACACTGCTAGAACTATAACTGAAAAAAATGATGTGTTTGGACATCTGATTGACAAAGGGTAAACTGGTGGATAGCTGTCCAGATTCAGAATCACCTAGGAGACATGCCTCCGGGCTGTCTGAGCTGTGTGTAAGGGTGTTAGCACAGAGGTTTAATTGAAGAGGGAAGCTATGCCTTGGATGTGGGTGGCAACCATTCCATTGCCCACTGTTCCAAACTCAATAAAGAGGAAGGGGAAACAAGCTGAGTACAATGCCCTCTCGCACGAGTGCATGCTTTCTCTCTCTCTCATTAACTACTGAACGATGTTACCGTCACCTCAAGCTCTTCCTGGCATCATGTCCTTACCAAATTGAGAGCCAAAATACACTCATCCTTCTTTAAGTAGCTTTTGTTGGGTGTTTTGTCATGGTGACAAGAGAGTAACTAGTAAATGTGTCATCTCACTCAAGATTTTTCAAGGTCTTTGAGAATCTGAGAATTATTAGAAAAACTGTGTTTTTAACAAAGGACTAAGGAAAAAGGACTAAGTGAAAGCTATGATGAAAGAAGAAAACACCCAAAAAATTAGCCAAAAGATTTAGAGCAAGAACCAATGACAACAAAATTAAATCTCAACACATAGATTAAAATAAAGATAACTTAAATGGAAATAGAAAAAAAAAATTAACACAGATAAGTAAAATAGAGAAGTGCCCAGAGACAAATAAAAAGGTGTTGAAAGGCGAACTGGTTTACATGAAATTAGAAGCCTGGAAAGAGAACAGAAATGATGTTTTAAAAGATGATGGATAAGAAATTCTCAGAACTGACAAAAAACACAAAAACTTGTGATTATAAAAAAATGCATACTTAGGTATATAACTTTCAGTCTTGGAAGCATACAAAAATTATACCTAGATATAATATTTTAATATTTATATAATATATTATAATATTATATTAAAATATTTAATATTTATATATTTTAATGAATCTGAGAAGAACAAAAAAGAAAGAATAGGGAGAAATAAATTTCAAAGGGCAGTTAGAAGACTTTTCCATGTAAGAGCAGGTAGTAAAGGACTATAAGATAGCTCTTTGGTACATGACCTTAAATTCCAGTTAACCAAGATTCAAAGTGAAAGTAAATGCATTTTTAATTACTTGAAGCTTAAGGGAACATATTATTTTCACTGCAGAAAAATACTAAGGTCTTTCATCAATACACTAAATAGAAAGAAAAATGAGCCGATGCTCATCAAAGTGTAGCAAATTTTTGTTGTATAAAAGGGATAGACTCCAGAGGTCCAGTGTACATCCTTGTGACGACGGTTAACAGTTCTATGATACATACTTGAGCTTCACTAAGAAGACAGGACTGTAAGTTAGGTCTCACTACACACAGACATTCACACAAATACAAGAGTCGCTATGTAGATTCACTACACATATTTCCTGGGATATGTGGACCATTTCACTATTAGGCTACTCACCTATCTCATTGCTGCTGCAAAACACTTAGGAAGACAACTTGAGGAAAGAAGGGTGATCTTGGCTTACAGTTCAAAGACAGTCAGTCACGGTGGAGAAGTCGTGGCAGGAGGCGCTTGGAGGACCTATTCACATCAGGACCACAGTCAGGAAACAGACAGTGATGAATGCAGGTCCTCAGCTGGCTGGCTTTTTATTCAGTCCAGGGTTAGCTGGGTCTTTCCCACTTTAGTTAACATAATCTGAAAAAAATCTTCACAGATGTGTCCAGAGATTTGTCTCCAACATGATTCTAGATCCTGTCAAGTTGACAATCAATAAAAACCACAATATAGACACATAAACAAGCATAAACACAGACACATATCAAAACATATAGTTTAAATATATACACATTTTATGTTAAAATTCAGTAAGTTATTAGAGAGACAAAAAAAACATTAAATTTAGAATGAAAAAAAAAAACTTTCTTTGATTAGCAATTTTTTTTTTAGAAATGATATATACTTCATGAGGTACAAAGTATGTTCCTAAGGTTGAAAGAAAGTAGAGAATTATTGCTTTTGCAACTTTGAATTTTGGCCTGAGGCTAGAGAGTAATTGGAGTATTAAAGATGAAAGACTTGCTATGAGGTTCAAACAAAATAAGAACACAAAGAAAAGAGAAGAAACGATCATCAAGTCTAGGAAGAAGCAAAAGGTTACATAAGAAAGTTAATTTCTTCCTAGCACACTATGTGACTTGGCTGTGAACAGTACTCATAGAATCACAAGAAAAAATAATGGCTGAATTTTTCTCTTTGGAAAAACAAAATGTATTGCTTCAAACAGTTTCTAAAGGTCAGGATTCTAGGAGCAGCTCTGAGACTCCAGGTCTCTCCAGAGGCTGTAGTCAAAATGTCTGGTGCAGCTTCAGCCTTCCAAAAGTCTGGCTGAAGCAGAGAGTTCAGATCCAACATGGCTCACTCCCCATGGCTGTTGGCAGGAGGCATCAGTTCCTCATCACTCATAGGTCTTTTCACAGGGCTGCCCGAGTGTCCTCATGCCATGATAGCCGGTGTCCCGCAAACAGCAAACCCAACAGTGAAATGTCCTTTATGACCAAATCTTAGAAATGATGCTCTATCATTTCTGCTTTCTCCTGCTTGCTCAAATCAAAACATTAGGATCTGGGATTTTAGCTCAGTGATATAGTTAGAGTTCGACCAATGCCAGGCCCTGGGCTTAGCCCCAATATTGTAGGGTAGGGAAGCAAATCACTAAATCTAGCCTGCTTCAAACAAGAAGGATTAGCTTCTACTTCTCGAAGGAAGATGCACAAAGAATTGTGGACATTGTTCAAACAAGCACAAACTCTCTGCTAGAGAAGCCTGTGGAATATGTCTGCAATTAATACAAACTTTGGCAAGTTCACTAGATACAGAATCAATACGCAAAAGTCAAGTGTACTTTACTTTGGAGTTAGAAATATGGTTTTAAAAATAAAATTCAGGGGTAGAAGAAAAGCTCGATTGGTAAAGCGCTTGTCTGAGTTTTACCTCCAAACTCACATTTTTTAAGCTCAGGGCATGGTGACATATACTTAAAATCCATCACTGGGGCGGCTTGGACAGACAGAACCCCAGGGCTTGCTGGACAACCAACCTAATCTACTTGGTGAGTTCTAGGTCTGTGAGAGATCCAATCTAAAAGGGGGGGGCAGTGTCTGAGGAAAAACCCACACATGCAAGGCACTATGCACATGTAAACATACATACATACACAAAAAAATGAAACAGAATTAATTAATGGGATTAATTTTTTACAAAATCTATGAATCTATAATTTTTGTCATACTGTATATATCATTATAGAATAGAAAAGGCTTTAAAATAATCAATAAACATTTGAAAATATTGCAAAGATAATTACCTCATCGAACATTAGGGTTTATTTTAAGCTATAGAAATTCAGCCCGGTGCAATGCAAACTGTAATGGCAGCGCTTGGGAAACTAAGGCAGAAGGGTCCCGAATTCAAGAAGTGTGGTGACATAGCAAATCTCTGTGTTGTGTTGTGTTGTGTTGTGTTGTGTTGTGTTGTGTTGTGAGGGCATAAAGCTACAGAAATCTAGAGCATATGCATGGCACAAAGCAGATAAACCAGCTAATGGTTCAAAGCATCGTGTCTAGAAGTAGACCCATTGACACATGGACATGTAGAAATGTCAGTGTAGACCAATAAGGCAAGAACAAATTATCTGATAGTTCCTGGGATCCGTTTTTAAAAAGTTAGATCCTACCACATATACTTAGGAATTTCGGCTAAACAAAACACATAAATACAAAACTGAAAACATCTTAAAAATCAGAATAAATAGAGAAGGTGTCTTTGTTGCCTTTTGATGGTATAAGGTCTTTACAATGAAGCATGTAAATATAGATTATATAACAGATTGCAAATTTACAGTCTTCTATAAGAGTGGACATAATATAAATTACAAAAGGTTGACATATTTTCATTAACTTTAAAAATTGGTTTCCTGTAAAAGGCAGCATAAAGAAAAGAGATGATATGCTACAATCTGGAAAAAATTGTTTTTCACTAATCACACCAAGAAGATGGACAAATCATAGAAAAGGAAAATGAAAGAACAGGAACATATTAAAGTATCCTCAATATTTACAATAGTGAAACTTCTGTTGTTCTGCTGCATACAGTGTGCTCTACACCCTGCCATACACACTCGGCCTGATACAGTGTGCTTCACCCACCCATGAGATGCAACATCAGCCTTGGCAATACCTTACCACCTGCGGGTGATGCCAGTGTGCTGCTAAAGTCGAGACACGAGACAGAAAAGGATCTGAAAAGGCCACATCAGAAATGTTTTAGATCTGGTGAACACTTTCAACAAAACAGCAAACACAAATATATAAAAAAAAATAGTAAAGTTTATATATACCAATAATGATCATGCTTAAGAACAATTTTATCCACAATAGCTTCAAAAATAAAATATGTTACAGAACTCTACAGAGGTTTATTTCCATATCCTGCAAAGTACACATACTTCCCACAAGCCCAGGAATGTTGTTTAAAATAGATGTTATTTTAGACTTTCAAAGTGAGTCTTTTAAAATATGGAAAACTGAAATCATTTCTTATATTCTATTTGATCACAATGAACTCAAAACTAGAAATCAATCACAAATTTATAAGCCCTTAACCAAACTAACGAAGAAGAAGGAGGAGGAGGAGGAGAAGAAGAAGGAGAAGAGAAGGAGAAGGAGAAGGAGAAGGAGAAGACAAATCAGTAGAATTAGTGAAAAGACAGTTACCATACAAATACTAAAGAAATTCAGAGGATTATTAAGACATGCTTTGAAAATCCTATATTCCAATGAATTGGAAAATCAGAAAACAACTGCTGATCCGTATGACTTACCAAATTAACCAAGGGGACATAAACAATATAATCAGACCCATAACAAGCAAGGCAACTGAAGCAATAATAAACAATCTCACAACTTAAAGCTCAGCCCGGATGAACTCATGGCTGCCTTCTCCCAGGTCTTTGGGAATAACTGTCAGTGTTTCTTGGACTGTTTCGTACATAGAAAGGGAAAGATACTGCCAAATCCATCACAAAGCTGTGTTACCCTGATACCAAAACCTGATAAAGACACAATAAAAGAAGAAATAAAAGCATAAACCAATCTTCTTGATGAACACAGATGCAAAAATACCCAATAAAATTCAACAGTGAATAAAAAACATCAGTCATCATAATCCATTTATTTCTAGTATGCAAGGATGATTCAACAGACAATCAACAAATATATCATATAGACTCAAAGTTAGAAATCACATGACCATATGAATATATACAGAAAAAAAAGGCCCTTATCTCTTTAGAAAAAAAAAAAACATTGAAGAAACTAGGAAAAAAATAAACACAGTTCAACATAATAAATGCGATTTGACAATCTTTTTCAGTATAGTGCTTAAAGTTTTAGTTAGAGCTGAGTGAGAAAACTAAAACGGCACAAATAGGAGAGAAGTGAAATTACCTTCACCTGCAGATACTGTACGCCTACATGGAAGAGAATTTAAACGGTCTGTCAGCAACCTCTTAGAGCTGATAGATATGCCTAGCCATGTAGCCGGACACAAAACCAACATAGAAAAATTAGCATCCTTCCTGTACACCAGTAATGGGTCGACACCCTCCACTGGCTGTGATCCCGAGCTGTGTAACACGGAGGAAGTGGGCTGAGCACTGGTTCTCTTCACTCTGCTTCCCAGAGCATCTGTGGGTGCGGCATGGGCAGCTCATATCACAATGTCTGATATCATATTAAACTGCAGATAACAAACAGCTCACGTACATGTGCACACATAGACCAGTGGAATAGTACAGAGGATCTAGATACAAACCCACACGGGTAAAGAGACTTCATTTTTTAAAAGGTGTGACATTAGAAAATATGAAATACGTTCAATGAATGGTGTTCAGAAAACTGACCTCCACGTGCAAAAGAATAAAATTAGACCCTGTATTTTACTTTGTACAAAAGTCAATTCAAAGTAGATTTTTTTAAGTTTTATGGTAGACCTAAAATTAATAAATTGTTCAAGTAAAACAGAAAAAAAAATATGTCAAAATACAGACTGGCACAGACTGAAAAGGACTTGAGTAGTTCGAGAAGGAAACCCAGGAACTGACATATGGAATAGTATGAATTTCAAATACTTCTGTTCAGTAAAGGAAACAACGCAGTGAACAGACAGAATACAGGACAGGAGAAAATTCTCCAAACAAATACCCAACAGAAATTAATATCTAGAATTGTTTGAGAGTTTAAAAAAGTATACAACCAGGGAACAATGAACTCAACAGTTAGTTGTTAAAAGAAACATAAATGAACAATAAATACAAGAAAAACTAGCCAGGCATAGTGGCACATGCCTTTAGTCCCAGCACTCAGTAGGCAGAGGCAGGTGGGTCTCTGTGAGTTCAAGACCAGACTTGTCTACATAGTGAGTCCCAGGACAGTCAGAGCTACATAACACAAAGACCATGTCTCAAGAGAAAGAGAGAGAAGGAGAAGGAAGGTAGGAAGTTAAGGAAAATTTGATCAATATTTAATGCAAATTAAAACTGCATTCAGATTTTTATCTCACCACACTCTGGCAACAAACAACAATAAATGCTAGTGATGATACAGAGAATAAAAAGGATGTTTACACATTCTTAGTGAGAGCATAAGCTAGTGAAGCCAGCAAGGAAATCAACATTGAGGGTTCTCAAAAGACTAAAATTAGAACTACAATATGAGTCAGGTATACCATTCCTGAGTGTATACTCAAAGGAATATAAGCACGCCATAGAGATATCTGCACATACATTATTCACAATAGCCAAGAAATGGCATCACTCAACAGATGGAGGAACAAATAAGATGTGGTACATATACCTAATGGAGTTTAATTCAGCCACAGGAAAGATGCCGATAAAATTACTCCACATGGAAGAAACAGGAAATTAGGGAGGCAGGAGGCCAGTAAGAAGGTGGAGAGGGAAAATGAGGTCATGTGGTGTGAAGAAAGTTCAATGATAGATATGTGAGAAACATCCTAACATATTACTTCCTATGCTAATCTTGAAATTTTAAATATATGTTTATAAAACTATAAGAAGGGGCATAAAATAGGTAAGGTTTAGCTGCTCCAAGGAACTTGCTGGGAGCAGAAATTGCATTTCAACAAGCTGTCCCAGTTGTCCTGTGTAACAGTGAAGTCTGAGACGTGCTGTAATCCCTCCCTGAGGCCATGCCTGATACAGGCAGTGGCTGAGCATCAGGCACACAGGCACATACGATGTGTGCTGGAGGAAGTGAAATTGGGCACAAAGAGAAAAGACTGCTATAAAACTGTGCACAAAGACGGGAAAGGGAGAAACCTGAAAAGACAGGAGACAAAAGTAGCAGAGCATAAATAACCTCTCTTTGTAGAAGGAGAAGTAAAAACTCCAGGGGTGACTGTCAAAATTGGGGTGTCTGAAAAAACCTGCATGAAAAGACGAAAACTGAACAAGACAGCAAAATTGCTTCCCATCAGTTGATGCCAGGAGTAATAGACCTTTGGAGGTTCTGAAAAAAAATTAATTTTTTTAGTACTTCATTGTAGGCCTTATTCATCTACAATATACACCAGTAAAGGTTACAATGAAAAGGGGAGAAAAGAAAACATCTTCTCTTTTTCTATTCAGCTAGTAGCACTAGGTTAAAACTAATCTTCAAGTATGCACATCCAACTTCCTAGTCTACCTGTGGGCTGTTGATCTTACCAGTGCAACCTGTTACGCTAAAAGCCAGTCACTAGGAGAGCCGGCCATCAGAGATGACGCCCCCAGGTCAGTACCAGCCTGGCTAGCTCTCACAGTGTTGGAAGGTGCCGTGCAAGCTGCCAGGGGAGAAGAGACGTCCAACCCAGCTGTAAACCCTGTGACGTGAAGAAACAGCCAGCACGGAAAGTTATGCCCACTGGTACTACCGTGGCACTGATATCTTGGCAGTATCTCTTTTTTTTATTTTATTTTTTTCTTATCAGTTACATTTTATTAACTCTGTATCCCAGCCGTGTCCCGATCCCTCATTCCCTCCCAGTCCCTCCCTCCCTCCCTCATCTCCACCGTGCCCCTTTCCAAGTCCACTGATAGGGGGGGACCTCCTCCCCATTCATCTGATCCTGTTTTATCAGGTATCTTCAGGACTGGCTGCAAAGCCCTCCTCTGTGGCCTAACAGGACTGCTCCTCCCTTGGGGGGTGGGGAGGCCAAAGAGCCAGTCACTGAGTTCCTGTTAGAAATAGTCCTTGTTCCCCTCACTTTGGGAAACCAATTGGTTACTGAGCTACCACAGGCTACATCTGAGCAGAGGTTCTAGGTTATATCCATACATGGTCCTTGATTGAATGTCAGTCTCAGAAAAGACCCTGTGCCCAGATATATTTGGTCCTTGTGGAGCTCCTATCCTTTCCCCATCAGACTAACTCCCCTTCTTTCTTAAGATTCCCTGTACTCTGCCAAAGGTTTGGTCATGAGTCTTTGCTTTGAAAACACTGCTAGTTAGAGTCTTTCAGATGCACTCAGTAGACTCCTGTCATACGTTCAATGCACATCCCATCTGTCTTTCTAAACGAGGATTGATCATCTTACCCCATGTCCGCTCTCTTGATTATCTTTTTTAGGTGTATAGATTTCATTATGTTTATCATATCTTATAGGTCTATATAAGTGAGTATATACCGTGTTTGTCTTTCTCCTTCTGGGATATTTCACTCAGAATGATCTTTTCTAGATCCTACCATTTGCCTGCAAATTTCATGATTTCCTCCTTTTTGATTGCTGAGTAGTATTCCATTGTGTAGAAATACCACAATTTCTGTACCCATTCTTCCGTTGATGGACATCTGGGTTGTTTCCAGGTTCTGGCTATTACAAATAAAGCTGCTCTAAACATGGTTGAGCACGTATCCCTTTTGTGTACTTGAGCAAGCTTTGGGTATATACCTAGCAGTGGTATAGCTGGGTCTTGAGGAAGCACTATTCCTAATTGTCTTAGAAAGTGCCAGATAGCTTTCCAGAGTGGTTGTACCAGTTTACATTCCCACCAGCAGTGGAGGAGGGTTCCCCTTTCTCCACAACCTCTCCAGCATGTGCTGTCACTTGAGTTTTTCATCTTGGCCATTCTGATGGGTGTAAGGTGAAATCTCAGGGTCGTTTTGATTTGCATTTCCCTGATGGCTAATGAGGATGAGCATTTCTTTAAGTGTTTCTCTGCTTGGCAGTATCTCAATCTGTCTGATTGGACTTAAGGCCCACTCAAGATGAGGAAACTCACACGTGACACTGTAAATCTAGCCAAAGACACATGGCTGGAGGGGTCACACATAGACCGGAGAGGAGCGCCTACTACTGCCATTTTGATAAACGATATATTAATGTCCAACTGCCATCTAAATAGCCACTCTTGTGCCAGAAACATGTGCAGGTCTCTCCCCTCATCGAAGAAGCTTCTTCTTGCAGTGGACGGAGGCTACTACAGAGAATCGTGGCAGAGTGCGGAGGGCAGGTGACGGTGGAGTGCCCATCCCCACGTGGGACACCTGTAACACAGGCTCTACAGCCAAGGCTCAGACCAGACGTGACATCAAGAATGGGAAGACTGGAGGAGCCAGAGGCCAGGGATGGCTGCAGAGACGTGACGTCATCGGAACATAGCAGGGATGTCACTTCCATAACCACTCAACAGTTTGATGTGGTTACCTGCACAAGACCTCACCGCCCAGCATACCAGTAAGAGTGCAGCAGAGGCTCACAAGGTTCTCCCCTAGCTGGAAAGTCAGTTTTCTTCAGGGGCAAGCCCCTGAGAGGTTGTCGTGCCCAAGTAGTCAGCCCTACACTTGTATAGGTATAAACAACACTAACTAGACTCAGTAGGCTACAGATAGAGAAATACACATAGTAACAATAACACAGAAAAGGGGTAAGAGATGAATATGAGAAAGAGAGAGGAATGTGCAAGGGGACATGAGAAGATCCGAGGACAAAGGGAAGCTGTATGTGATGAAAATACACCTTACTCATACATACATACAGACATACATTCATACATACATTCATACATACATACATATATGTATATACATATACATATATACACACAAAGTTTTTTCAAGTTTTTCAAAAACATGTACCTGATGCTGTTAACTAAGCCTTGAGAAACACTGGATAATAAGCACACAAACAAAAAGTTTTCTCATTTAAAAAAAAAAAAAATCCAATCACATTTGCACCATCCTCCACAGAGCTTCCAGGAAGGAAGGAATGGAGCCACCATATCAAGTCATGAGAAAACAAGTGTTTAGGGAGGACATTGATAGCATTTGCCTGGCTTGGGCACACAGTAGAAAGCTGCTCCCATGAGACCGCTCAGACAGAAGTTCCTGTCGCTTTAAACGCTGCCAGACTCTAAGGGCAAACCCAAGACCACGTGTGCTGCAGACGGTCCAGCTGTGGCTGTGAAGGTGGGCTGTGTGAGACCACCTGTGGGGCTTCTTTCAACACTGACCCAGGCTTATCCCCCGCAATGACAATTGAAAGTGTTGAGCTATGGCTGAAGAATTCGCCTTTCTAACCTGTTCTCAGGTTATACAAACTGGGAGGGGGGCGGATATACAAACGCCCCCTCCCAGAGAGCAGGATAGGACCACTACAGGACAGCTCAGTAGGGAACACTACAGGCTAGGAGGAACTGGAACTCTGAGCTGTGACAGGTTCGGTAAGCTTTCTCTCTAGGTTTTAATTTGTAAAATGGAGAAAAAGCAGAGCTATTCTTTAGAGGTGCCATGATGAACAAAAATTCACATAAATGGCAGAGCACTTACCCAATTCTAAATGTTAGCTCAGTGTCTACTACTGGTCAGCATATTTTGAAAATAACACATTATTTTTGTACTAGACTCATCCAACTTAGTGTATGCTTTCTTAGAAGAAAGAAAAAAAGACAGAGACACAGGACAAAGAAAAGAGAAGAGATCAAAACCATTTTCTTATTAATCCAGTTGTTTTATTATACATGGAATTAACAGTTGGTTAAAAAATACTACATGTAAAAGCGGTGGTTCATCAAATGAGAGGGTAGCATGGTTTCCTGTGACTGAGAACACACTGTAAAGGCATAGATGTATTTGTCGCAAGCCTATACCTACAGCAGGTGCAAAGGCACTGCAATTACTAAAGAAGAGTTTACTAAAATAGAGTTTAATAATCTATGAAATGACATGGAACGGAGCTTTGTTTTAAAAAAAAAAAAAAGGAAGTCAGATCACTGAAAGGACCATTTTGGACAGAAAACAGAGAGGAAATAGAACAAGGGTCATAGTGCTGGAGAGCAAGCAAGTAAAGCTTCAATGACTGACTGCTACAGGGACTCAGAACCAGCTAAGAGAGGTTCTGGTAGCTTAAATGAGAATGTCCCCCATAGGCTCAGGTACGGTGGTGCCGATGGGAAGGGTGTGGATGGAATCTTTAGGAAGTGCAGCCTTGCTGCAGGAAACACATCACTGGGATGAGCTTTGAAGGTTTGTAGCCTCCAGTTCCTTCTCTGTGCCCTGCCTTTGGATGACAGTGTGATCTCGCACCTTCCTGTGACTGACTCCATGCCTCCTCCCCCCACCCCCGACCTCTCACCCCCTCACCCCCACTAAGGATTATTCCTCTGGAGCCACAAGCCCAAATAAATCCTTTTCTTCTAATAGGAGGCCTTGATCCTGGTATTTTATCACACAAAAAGTAGCACAGCTCATCTAAAGGAATTTAGAAATAACTGTTCAGAGAAATACGTTAGCTAAGCTAAGGCAAAGCTCGAGCTCAAAAAGCCTGAAGATGCAAGCACATGAGGAGATTTGGCATTGCCAGGGATATCCAGACCCAAGAGCTAAGTCCTCCTGGGGTTCTGTTAACACAGTACTTCCTTCTGCTCAAGGAGATATCATGAACTGAACCACATGTTCCCATGTTCTTCCAACTGGGTTTGCTGTTTCATCTCACCTGTTGCTAGTCAAAACTAGGGCTTTAGAACTATATGAAAACACGTGCTAATCGGCAATAACCATCCCTATGCTAACCTTAGCCGGCTCATTTAATGCAAGCACCCCTTCTTGTGCAATCCTTACACCCTTTAACACCAAATCCAAAATTACCTTCTCTGCTCTTCCAACGCAAAATCACTCCCCCATGCTCATTCTACTCATGGTAAATGGCACGGTGTGCCCACCGTGACCTGCAGCGTCACATTCTCATCACAAGACATGGCCAATCTGCACACTCTGCTCATACCATTCCTCATCAGGTTAGAGCTCCAACTGCGAGCATCTTGGGATAGACCTTGGCAGACTTCTCTGGTCTCTGGATTATCCTAGTTTGTACAAAGGAAAAATAAAAACTGCAATAATGCCCCTTGGAAAAGACCACCAATTATGGACATGGACTTCAGAGAATAATATTCTCAACTCACTCCTGGCTGGGGTAAAAACACCCCAGCTTACCTCTTCCCAAAGTGAGGGACCTAACTGTTCATTGGCCCATCCTGGATTGCCTCCTTCCCATTTCATTCTTACACCCCTGCCTCGTCATTGTTGTTGTTTCCTAACAAATACCTTCTCTAGAGTCTTTATCTTCAAGTCCATCTAGATGACCCTAACTAACCTAAAACAACATTGTCATAATGAGGCTGTTTCCTGCAGGCATGACACAATACTCAGGCATCCTGAAACAGGCTTTCTGTGATGAAAACCTATAGAAAAACTATAGTTTTGTGGGTTTTATAGTTAATATAGCCCACAGTCATGGAAATGGGAGAAACAAAATGATAATAGGTCTGTGGCAGCTGTTAACATTCCCACCACAGAAAAGGAAAGCCACCAGACCTGGCCTGGGATTCCTCTCACTGCTCCCCCCTCCACATGTGTGATCTTGGGAGATTTTAGAGGGAGTATACTGTTACCTGGGGATGGGGACTCCAGAATTGCAGCTATCAAGTTTCTCAGTGATGCCTTTCAGTCACCTATGTTCCTACAATTCATTCGTTACTCCAGTAAAGTTTACCCCAGTAACCTTACTAATTCACCAAGATCAGCTTAGACCAATTCCTTTCTTTAGTCTTTTATGTAAGAGCCAGAGTCACTCAGGTAGCCGAATAAAATGGAGTAGAAAGGCTGGAGTTAGCAGAGGTGATGGTGCAAAAGGAGAAGAGAGACTCAGAGGTGCAGTGCTTTAGGCTTTGACAACAGTGTAGGAACCCTTGAGTCAACTAGACAGATGCTGCAAAAGCCGTAAGACATGAGGAGGGAACATAGGACACAGCTCAGTGGGTAAAGAGCTTACTGTGCAAGAATGAGGGCCTGAGTTCAGATTCCCAACACCCAGGTAAAAAGCCAGGCCAGGTAGCAGGCACCTGTAGTTCCACTGGGAAGGAGAGACAGAAGGATGCCTGGGACCAGCTGTCCAATCAGCAGGTTCAAGGTTCTGTGGGATACCCTAACTCAAAAATAAAGCAGAAAACAAGAGAAGATGATACTTAGCATCAACCTCTGGCCTCCACATGGACACACATGTGCAGGTACACACACGCACACACACACAAGGAGGAGACAGAGACAGACAGACAAGAAACAAATCCTCCCACAGGAAACAAATCCTCCCCTAAAGCTTCCAGAAGGAACCACTTACACACTGGCTTTTTAACCCTCTGAGCGTGACTTTGGACTTATGGTACCCTAAGTTTTAAGATGATAAATTTGTTTTAAAGCCACTGCATATGTGCTAACTTGAGGGGACTAGCAAGAGGGGGGGTTAGACTTGCCAAGTGGTTCTCAACCTGTGGGCTGCAACCCCCAGGGTTGCATATAATCAGGTATCCTGCATATAAGATACTTACATTATTAATTCATAACAACAGCAAAATTATAGTTATGAATAGCACCAAACTAATTTTACGGTTGGGGTCACCACAAGATATGGAACTGTATTAAAGGGTCACAGCATTGGGAAGGTTGAGAACCACTGGGTTAGAGAATGAATAAGAACGAAACATGGTACAGTCCATGCACTGTCCTTGGTGCTTCAGTCTCCATGCCCCCCGAGCCCAGGCTGGTTGGCTCTGTTGGTCCTCTTACGGAGCTCCTGTTCCCTCCAAATCCTTCTATTCATCCTCCCACTCTTCCATGAGGCTCCCTGCGCTCAGCACAATTTTTAGCTGTGAGTCTCAGCTCTGAACCACTGAGCCATTCCTCCAGCCCCGACTAACTCGCATCCTTAAACCACTCCCTGGAAAGAAGAACAGACTAGAGCTCATAGCACTTGGTACATGAGCAAAGTGTGCCCTCCTAAAGATGGAGGAAGTGGAAGCTGCAGCTCAACAACCAACAGGTCATATGGAATGAAGTCTGCCCTTCTAAGTCTAAAGAGACGCTGCCTCCAGCGAGATCTCTCTTAGCAGTGTTTGAATTCCAACTGCAGTGAGAGCACCCTCTGGGGAAGGAAGTAGGCAGGAAGAGTAGGCAAAGGCAAGGAGAAGGCTGTCTCCACCAGGCTCTCCCTTCAGCCAGACTCGAGAGTGCTGGAGCAGAGTCACATCACAGAATTGATCCCAACCTCGAGGCAAGGGACTGAAGTTTGTATCCCATTTCCTATCTGTCCTTATCTGTGAGTTGCTATAACTTATCTGTAAGCTATCTATAAGTTATCTGTTACATCTGTAAAGATATAAACTCCAAAACAATGCACATTCCCCACCAGCACTCCAGCACCCGTCCATTGTGCCGGGCCCAGGCTTAGGGTTTGGGCAGGCCAAACAAATGCCTACATTGGACGATGTCCTGGAGATGGACCTGAGGAAAACTACAGCAGGCCTCTGCATCAGCCCTCACATGGGAAGGCCATCCCATGCTGAGCCATTCTGATCTCTCCATAGCAGGACAGTGACAGAACAGGGCACTGAGACATGCTTGTTTGTTTCCAAAAAGCCAGTACCTCCCGCTATGTCCCAAGGCCCAGTGCGTAACTCTCTGAGTTCCAGGCTCTACTTCTAAAGCTTTCACAGACACAGAGACCAAGATAAAATGTGTATCCGTATTCATATCTGCCAACACCTTAACAGAAAATATTGAACATTTTTGCCACTTTCAAATCTCATTCTAAATTTCATTTAGGAGAAAGAGGCTCTAGCTACCATAGGAAATTGGAAGGCTTTAGAAAACACTGAGGCAGTGGACAAGCCTATCTTCCAAATCACCTATCTTAAAATTAATAATCCAATTGCAATGTACAGACTAATCCCCCCTTAAAATAGAGGCTGGCCTTGAAAGCAAGAAGAAGCCTTGATCGAATCAGTTCTGGCAGAAGTTAAAACACTTTCAAAACAAATTGGCTGTTCTCTCTGCCATCAACAACAGGCGGCAGAAGGACTTAAGCCTCCCATCCATGACTCTCATAGAAGTCATTACTTGTAATAAGCATGCATCTGAGGCATATACCTGTGCACACGCTTGGCTTTTCACTTCCTACATTTCTGTCTTACTCCCCTTGTGTGTTGGAAGCTCCTTTGGGAGAAAATTTGACTGAGACTCACTCTGTCCTCCTCTCCCTGTTTCCATGCCTTGCACAAAGAAAATGCCCCACCAATATTTATGGAATTTATGAATAAATAAAATCAGCAAAAATTTAGCTAAAGCATTTTTTGGTCTGCTGCCACCATCATTAATAGTACAGTTTATCACTTACCCAACTATGAAAAACATTGGAACAAGCCTTCCTAACACTTTAACACCTTGGGGATAAATGACTTGCCAAAAACAAGCTGAACTGCAAAGCCTTCAGAAGCAAAAGCCTTTCAATAGCACCAAGTAATTCTGGATCAAGGGAAATCCACTGGGTAGGGGTGCCCTCTGTTGGACGCAGTAATTTCTACTAAGCAACCAAAGAGCAGACACCACATTTCTTAAAAAAAAAAAAGAAAAGAAAAGAAAAGAAAAAGAAAGAAAGAAAGAAAAGAAAGAAA